>NNCF01126527.1:773399-841915 GCA_002313205.1 Laupala kohalensis
ATAATTGAAACAATCACACCACAACAATTGAAACAACGATATCAAACATATAAATTCGGGATTAAACTCTTTTCGTAAATCAATGCTAAATAAAATAAAAGTTTAAATAAAAAACTAAATCCCGATAACGAAAAACTAAAAGTACTAAAAGTATGAAAACTAAAGTTATAAAAACAAAATATTATGAAAGTAAAAATCCTTATTTAGTAACAAAGGTCTTACACTTAACAAATAAACGAGTAGTTGGAATTAAATTTCGTGGTTGAGTAGAAGATATTTAAAAAATACAGTCGCCATATTGAATTTATACCAATGTAAAATTGCCTTTGGCATTCTTGCAATAAATACTAAAACTATTGACACTCCATTTATCAAAATGAGCCCAATAGGGGCGACGCCACAGTGGAACATCTATATTTATATACATAGGTTGTAAAATAAATTACCTTTCACTTGCTTCGCCATAGTCAGTTAAACTGTAGTAATATTTTCACGACTAGGAATACCATCTATGCTATATTATTAAGAACATTTCTATCTGCAGTGCGACATTTCTATGAATCAAGAGCTTCCTAGCAATAACACGAAGGTGACATGATACTCGGAGTAGTTTTCACGGATAGTTCCTTGCGAAATCTGAGTCTTGTCCGGGAAGTGAACCTGGATATTTTTTGTCTTGTCATATCGTTTCTTTAACTGGTTGAATTCCGAACATAGCATTGTAAGCATATTATTCGTAGATAGGATTATCACAGTTTAAACTGTTTTGAATTTAAAGTAAGTTAATTTGGAGTACGAACAATGTGTGCTTTTGTGAAAAAGGATATCTGTGGACGAATATTGTTAAAGAACGCAAAGTTGTTGTAGGTACGCGAAGTATGGGAAGAGAGCGAACACTCTTTAATTATATCTCCTGATATAATATTTGAAACATTACTACCATAACAAAATTAACAGAATAACTAAGCACACTAGTCAAAATTGATGAATGACAACATATTTCTAAATGCAAATTTCCTGAAATTTGTTTCCAAGCACAATCGACATAACTGTTCTTGATGCGAAGTGAAATTCATATTTCCATGTCTAGGGATAATGCTGGCATCTTTAAAATATGGCTGCATTACGTAAGATAAGATCGTAATTCTTGGAATCATCTGTGTGAAGATAGAATCAGTCGAAATATTTAAAACGAATATTACTTATCTTATTCGTCATTTTTGATTTTATAATTCACAATTTTTTTAAAACTTCGGTTTGGCACAAAGCAGGGGATTATTGTTCAAAATTTATATTGCAAATACTTTATTAGTAATATATCGCAAAATAACTGAACTGAAACAAAATGATAATATATTAAAAAAATTGATGATAATTTTATTCTGAATACAAAATTTAGAATATCTTATTTTACTTCCTCAATCGATAAAAGATTTACTAAAAAGTTAATGGACAGATTAAGAGTGGAATTGCCATTATATTTTTTTATCATCTATCTTTTCACAAAATCAAACTTTATTGTAAAATATACTGTTTGTTTACATCCAAATTTAAGGGAACTGATAATTTAAAATCAATTCATAATTTGTCGAATGCATCCTTTGGACAAATTAGCTTTTAATTACTTCGATGATTCGCTTATAATTAATATTTCTTAAAGCATCACGTACTCAACTGTAGTTGAAGTCTTGCCCGTAGAACTGCTACCCCGTTAACCCTCCACGAGTGCATGCTGCACCGTTCGGAAAAACCCGCTGTGCTTTTCCGACTGATCCCATAACCGTGTTTTACACCTGACGACCACGGATCGTCCGTAGACGATCTCTCACACCGAGCTAACCAGAAGAGTTACCGAGAGGACAGGGGGTGGGGGTTGATCATTGGATTACGGGCGAGTCTTCTCTCTCAAGGGAACGCACCCCACCCTTCTTTATTCTCCTCCCCCTTCTCCACTATCTTTGCTCGTACCCCTTTACAATTTTTCAACTTGTAATTCCCTGATAATTAGTGCAGTAATCCGCTCGTCGAGGTGGAACGTCTGCCTTAGGGAGAGTACGAAGGGGTTGGCACCCCTGGGGACTCAGAAAGCGCCCAGGTTCCGCTTCGTCAGCAAACAACGCCAAAAGAGGGAGAGAAAAAATTGCGAGATTATCCCAAGAATACGGCGCAGTCACCTCGCTCGAGGAAATTATAAAAGTCATCTGTGAAAAAAAAATTAATAAGAATGGAATTATTTAGACTCTGGCACCTTCATCCCTCGAGGCAAGAAGATGCTTTTGAAGAAATGCCGCAGGGTGAAACGTTTGAAGTGGAGGCGTAACTTGACTTATAGAGGGGTAAGAAAGATGGGAGTAGAATTTAACTCCGCAAATTGAAGATGCATTGAGTGCAGCTTATTAACTGAAATGTTGTGAATGAGTGTGTTGATGTACGAACCGAAAAGTACACATCAGGAATATCACAATAGATTTATTATCACTTAATATAATACTCGGGATAATAAGGGAGAAGATAAAACTGTATGAAATATACCAATAGATACCGACCGACAGAAATTAATCAAAACTTCCAGCTTTTGGGATATGTTGAGATGGAAGATATTAAAATATTTCAATGGATAGAAATTCAACAAATTTTTGGTATAATAATTGAGTGAATGATTTCGTACCGTGGGGAATTCAGAAGCCCTATGATTTTACTGAAGGGCAATTGCACGAGAAGTTGTAATTAAAGGGGTACGGGACTAATTATTGGGAATAGAACCCCACTGCCCGAGGTGATGTTTCGAGGTCTATATGAGCTGACTGGGCGAGGGTTGCTCACTATCCTACAGGGGTGATATTGAGCACCAACATTCGATACGAGATGATCGGGTCAACACATGTAATGTATGACTCGAGATGACCGTACTGTTCTGACAGGTAGAGGATACGAGCAGTAGTACAGGAACCCTGTTATTAAAATGATCTACAAACGCGAATATTGATGCAATATTCGAAATTAATTTATACTTAGCGGAGGACACATGAACATCTGGACTTGGTTGCACTCTAATTAATTAGAGATTTATTTTATTGTATCATATAAAATATTTTATTGTATATATAACTTTTCTTTCCAGAAAAGTTACATATAAAACGTTTTTGAGTGAAGAAATAAACGAATTTTTTATAACGGATAAGTTTATACGAAAAGGAAAAGGAGACACTAGAACCATGACCCTTTAAATCCCTTTAGCAATTGTGATAAACTATTCTGTCTATTATCCGACTCGGTCACTACGATCTTTGATTCGAATGTTCTGGTGCCTGAATAATTCAACTTCGAACTCAAATGTCATAATCAATAATCAAATGTATAACGATTTAAAAGTAATTATAGGCATTGTAATAAAGCCATGAACTTATTTATTCGTTAGTACCTAATATTTCTCTTATTTGACAACTTTAAGGCAACTAAATTACAATTGAGGAACGTATTTGTTAGAACCAAATATCGTACCTTTGCAACAAATACCGTACAAGTAAACAAATTTGTTAGAACCAAATATCGTACCTTTGCAGAAACATTGACACGAGTGCAAATTCATAAACTGTCGAGAACACGCATTTAAAATTACTGTTCCCGATACATTTCAAGTCATTACAAATGTACCTTGAGGTCAACGTAGGTCAACATACAAACACTGCTCAAATATCGCTTTGCAACATCGGGGAAGTGGATCATGAGAGGAAATGCATCAAAGATGTACTACGTAGAAGAGAAGATTTTGATACAATTTTGTCTATGTTGAGTTTTAGATATATTGTCTATTAAGAACAAATTATCAGAGGAATGTGCACTTGCGTCATTGTTTTCGCAAAGGTGAGATGTGTATCTCTGCTCCTATTAAGGAAAAGTTAACGTCATGATAAATTATACTTTAATTTCTTCCTCGTTTTAGAGAGTTAAAATTCAAATTAATGGTTTCACCTCTAGATAATTTAAAATATATAGTTCAAAGTGCACTATTACATTGAAAATAATCATTATAAAAATTACCTTAGTAAATATTATAAATAAAATTTTTAAATAAGGTTACACGAAGAAGAAGAAAATGAAAAAGCAAATATTACACATTTAACATAGCGTTTGACAGAATTTGAATTTTATTTCATGTCTACTCAACGTATGTAGGAAGTTTTGTTTGCTCTACGTCTATGTCAGTGGGAGTGTGGGTAAGTAAGATGTGCTCATGTAATGGAGGTTGTCGTAATTAGATCTTGGAAGGAGTCCCACAGGGATCAGTTCTAACTACGTACATGAGCTCGATGTGTAATATGTCTCAGTGGGTCGGCACATGAAGATTTATGTAGCAATATAGAACAATAGAATATTAAACACTCATTCGCATTTGAATAATGTTATTGTATTATTAATTTTGTTTACTGATATATATTTTCACATGAAGATTCAAGTTAACTTCATAGTGAAACTAGTGAAACATTTTCCTTCAATTTATCAACTTGTTGCGCAATAGAATCAGCAGAATTTTCCATGCGAGAACGTTGTGGAAAATAAGAATAATTTTTTCGACAAAAATCTATAAAAATTGATGTATTCCACTATTTTTTTGTAAATATCTCAAATATACTCCACCAAGGGGATACAATTTTTATTTTTCTTGCGACTCAAGGTTTTGGTTCTGTTGGGTATATTGAAGTGCAGTTTTGGTACATTGCAATCACCAAAACCTTGTAAGTCGCCATGATATGAAATTAAGCATCATGTATAACGACTATAATACGAGAAATAAATTACATGCATCCTTAAACCATACATAAAAATCTACAGAAATTACGTGGGAATTTTGATTAGAATGAAATACAATGTGAATAGTCGTAAATTTTACGAAAAAATATTATATTACTTGAGATTCAATATTTTGTCGATTCTGACTCAGATGCATCGAATCTCTACAGACCCAACCCGATCCTGACATTTCTCCAATTCGTAGCAGCTTATTGCTTGTTTCTGTAAGAGAAGTAAAGAATATATCAATTTTTTTGAATAATATCATATGAAATCTTGACTATTATCACTCGTACTCGTATCTTATTCAGTTAATGTACTAGACTTATTCGAGTAACGAACGTCGTCCTACACATCTACTCCAGCTGATGATATTAGCTTGTTTAGGACGCTGTGGGGAAACCACCAATAGTTCTCGCTCCATGCTTTTACGAGTGAAAAAAAATTTCAGTTCTGCTATCGAACGCGGATCGCTGACTGCATGCATTTGGTGACAGAACAGCGAAGCAAAGTGACATTTCCACCATTTATTTGAGTTCTCCTTAAACTCAAACTTTTCATTTTAGTAATTTAAAGTTTTATATTCCATACCTATCAGTACGTCTAAACATTTTCTCTGCTGAAGTCTTTATTGTAGACTATAATAGTTGCATTTTTTATTGTTTTCACAGTTTTAAAATTTTGTTCTTCTTCATACCACAAGAGTTAATAACAAAATCAATACTCTCATTTCTTCTTTATTACGTATATTCTGTATACTGATATTACTGATACAGATGGCTCATTTAGATTTTTGAAGTGAAGAGCAAGTGACCACGATGTTGACCAAAACGATCGTTCCGGTTCAGAAAATGAAACTTTATTTTATAAAATTGGTTGTTGCTTAAGATGACAGACTAATTTGTAAAAAATAACTTACTTGTTGAGAGATTTAGATCAAGAGTTTGACATAAATTTTACAGCCAACGAGTCTACAAAACTGAAAAATATGGAAGAATTTTGCCTTCTTCCCCAATTATCAAATTTTGAAATCTGCAATTCAAAATTTGTGCATTTTATTCAAAACCAAATAATTTGTAAAGTGGACTAAATTTTTAATTATTCTGGATTTTTTAATTCAAAAACTACACGAAAAATATAAGATGATGCAATTATTTTTAGATGTGAAAATTAAGAATGAGAAAGGATTCCGTCTCACATTCTTAATTTTCGTTTCTCTCTCAATTCCATGAACGTTGAATTTGACCATAAAAACGCTCTTATTTTGCAACATACTATAGATTCTTTAGATATCTTGTCAAAATATTTTCCATAAACTCGTTAATGAAGAAAATACACACTCATGAAAATAATGGATAGTTGGCAGCACATTGATTGGTAGGTCTATATGCAGATCAATAAAACGGATACTTTTCTTTTAATTTCATAAATTATAAAGATTCGAGAAATTCTCCAAATTTTCAATTTATTGACATGGAAATAAATCATCACATGCAGTATCATATTTCTAAAACCTCCACTGTTAATTCCTTTAATGTTTTCTTGAAACATTTTTTGGTGTCTAATGATCATAAAACTCATTTTATGTTTCCCTGAAAGAAGTATTTTTAAAATTGTATTTTCTTCAGGAGGATAATTTTTCCTTCTCAAGTATTCTATCTCTCTAATAAACCTTGATACGTTTATTAGATGTAGTTCATTAGATTTATTAGATGTAGTCTGTCATCATACTCAGCAATGGAGTATTCGATCTAAAATCCCGAATCTGAGTACCAAAAAGAAGTGTGTGTCCGCAGTAACGGAAGGAGTTAATTCAAACAAAACAACTTCGATGACTGCATCGTGGCTGCTCATGAAGGATTACGAATCGCCCGAGCGCCTAATGAAATGAAATCCAGATTTGTCGCCGCGTGATTAAAAACCGCAGTGACAATGGAAGAGCCCCCAAAGCGTCAGAGGATAATGTACGAACACCTTGTGAGGATTCTGCTGATGTACACGATCCTTAATTACGATCTAATTCCACGGATGGAGTTAATNGATTCTGCTGATGTACACGATCCTTAATTACGATCTAATTCCACGGATGGAGTTAATCACTTCAAAGAAATTAGGTTTGGTGTCGGGTGTAATAGGATTTCGCAGTAATGGCACCCCTTTTTTAGAAATGTTGCAAGTTCTAAGATGGTGTGAAACGATAGAAGGATTGAACATTGCTAGCAGCAAGAATTAAGTGCTGTTCGGTTATATTAATTAATAAACGGTTTTTTCAACAGAATAGTAGCCTACGATAAGTTTAATAGTTTTCTGTTCGTATCACTTAATAGTAGTAGTAATAAGTACAGTATTTAATAACAGGAAAAGGGAATGTTCATCAATCGACATTTTCATAAAATGATTTCCTACTGTTCTTAGTGTTTCTATTTTCATTAAAAGGGAACAAAAATTGGGAACAAACTACATCACGTGTAGCTCATTGCACTCCTAAATTCAATTCTAATTTTTCGCCTTGTGATAGTGAAATATGATTTAACGAAATACATCCTGTTGATTAGAAGTTTGAGACAGTTTACTACAATGAAGCTTTTCTAGATAATTATAATTTAAAGAAAACCCATGAAATAACTTTAATCTACTTCATGACGGGATGTTTTTATAATACTTTCGTAAAAAAAGGAAAATGACAACTACATAAAGAGTCCTTGAGAATTTTTATTCTTCCGTCGTGTATGTAGGTTTAACCCTACAGTTTCATCGATTGTCCAAACTAGAGAGTTCTCCTCCATCTGTCCATTCACTTCGTGATTTTTGCAGAGAAATTCACTGCGCTCAAAATTTGGAGCCTTTCACAATGTTCATTTTGCCGGACTCTCATTACCATATGAAGCAGCTTTTACGATCACACAAGTGTCGTACTCGGTCCTCTACCAAATTCATTTCCCACGCCGATCCCAGTTCGAATCTCACCCCCTGCAACCTTCTCCATTCTGCTACTTAAACGACCGCCCCCGCCGTATTCATCCTATTGAATTCAAAAGCTTTGCAGCTGCTCCGGACATCTTTTACTCCCACATCACTTCAATACGTTTGCATCAATATTTTCAACCGCCAATATACGTCACATCAGCGTACCAAGAAGACCAGAAAAGTTCTTTTCTATTCTTTCATCTGTATTTCTTTTCCTTAACCTCCTCCGCTTGCATCGACCCTCTCTCCACCTCCTCCAACACCTTTATAAAATTACTTCCTCTTGTTCTGGCGCCTCATCGCGTTCTGGTCAATGACCCCGTCGTCTTCCATATTCCTCACTCGATTTGACACATTATGTCCGACAAGAGCGACACTTTCGAGATGAAAGGTAATTGACGTGTATTCTCTACTCACTCGGAGGAACGAGTCTTTCAAGAATTTTTGCAAGACGGAACCGGTAGTGCTCTGGATTCGAAGTGACGTGCCCCTGCATAAGAGACGACCCCCTGAGGAGCGGACGCCAGAAGAGATGGTGGTGAGGGTGAAGGAGATCAAAGGAAGCATTTTTGCGAAGTTGTGTGCAAACTGTGGAGCTGTTTCTTTTGCTGGACGTGTGAACCGGTTCCAGTTTCTGGAGACGGGGAATCGAAAGCGGGTCATTAAGAATGATGGAGGCTTTATGGAGGAACAGGGGTCTAAAGGAAGTAGGAACAGGGACAGTGTCGCCACCATGACAAATTTTTGCTATCGCTCTACTGCAGAAATTTACTTAATAGTAGTTTTTTTTAAAATCGTACTTCTAAGCATGTATCTCTTCTCTCGAAAATACATAAAGAAAATCGTCATTCCTGTAAATTAAATATTTGCACAAGGATTGTATAGTTTTTATCGATGCTCTATTTAATGAAGATTTCAACGTAAAAATCTTTTGTCAGACGGAGATTGAAATTACAAAATGTATTACTTAATCACACAGGAATTATAAAACCGACAGCAATGTCGTTATCATCCTCTACAGAGCAGAAGCTGTCTCTTNACTTTAGACCAATTTGGAATCTCTAATTAATGTCGGTTCGGAATCTCTAATTATCTGGCTACCCAATATCTCTTCTTCCCAATTCCTTGGTCCAAATTATTGTGGTTTGGAGGAAGAGCAGGTCTGATGGACTGAACCTAGCACCTTCATCCTGAAATCACACATTAAAATCAACAGAAATTACTTACGTGGGAATATTGATAGGAATGAAATGAAATATGAATAGTAATAAATTTTACGAACTAAATATTATATTACTTGAGATTCAATGTTTTTCGATCTTGACTGAGATGTATATCAATCCGATCGTGATCTTTCTATATCTCCTAGCAGTTTGTTGCTAGTTTCTGTAAAAGAGTAAAGAATCGCAAATGACATTTTTCTGTCATACACTAACCATTTTTAAATGATTCTCAAGACATACATATTCTGGTTTATCATCTTTTGTTTCCGCATAGTTGAATAAAACAAAACAATATTTAGTGGAATTTTAACGTAACTCTCTCAATCATCTAACGTCGTAGAAAATTCATGGGTTGGCAACACAAGCGTAGGGAAGTGAGAAGCACTTAAAGCGCAGAGACTACCATGTGTAGGTTGGGGAGGTTTGTGTAGGGACTGATTTAGCTGCATTCACAGGGTGGCTCCAGCGGCGATGTGAAGTGATGGACTCTAAATGTCCTCCGCCGGAGTTCAGGTCGACGCTGGGGGAGGAGTCATAAATTTCGGAGCTTGACTGACCGTCGGTGTTACTGCTTCGGTAGCAACCGACGCGTCACTGCGGGAGGTATCTCTTGCTCCATTGCAAACGCTGCAGCTTCTGCATCTAGAGCTACAGCGATTCGTGAGGATTATAATTTGTTTAAATTTAATCGTCATCATCAAACCATTGCTATTTTCAAAATGAGTCTATTTATTTTTTAGATTTTGAAATTTTTATGAAATCTGTATTTGATTAATCAGTAAAAATCTAAAAATAGTTTTGCAAAATAAATTTGAATCACGAATCAAATACTTGAGTCTCTGGCATGCATAATAAATAAAATGGAAAAGTTGTAATTTATGAAAACATTAACTTATGTATGCATAAATCTTAACACAGAGAAAAAAATATTTTTGAGTTATGCTTGAACATTCATCACATATGATTGTTTTTGGTTTCACCGACAAATTAGCGCATTAAGAAACGTTTCCTCAATTTTAGAATCCAATTAAATCCAACAAGTGTTAATATGCAATCTTCAAATATTTGCTGTAATACGAGTATTATAAATTGTAGAATAATATTCTAACGACAAAAATATTTAGCTATACCTTTAGATCTTATAGCTTATAAAAGAAACATTCTTTTGTAGAATTGTATTGATATAAACCATTTTACTCACTCAAAACGACTTTTCAGGACTTTTTATACTGGAATTGTCCCCATCATTTTTGTGTGTGTTAATACTACAAATATATTCTCTAGTTTCCACATGATCTCTTGATTGCCATTCTCAACGGAATCCTCTTGCCTTAAATATATGATTTATGAAAAAAATATAGATTTGGTTAACATTTATTCTTAACTATTGGCCTCATCTTAGAAAAACATAATTTTTAATTGGGGAAGATTTTCGTTATATTTGTTGGACATTTTAAAAAACAAAACTGGTATAGGAGAAAGACGATTCCACAAGAAGAATGAAAATCCGTAAGATTATTTGCTTTCTTAAACGTACAATCCAACAAGTGCGCTGTTCTGACCATATATCTTCAGAATCCAGATTTCCACCTTTCTCTTCTGTGGAAGATCAAAAAAATCATAGAAAATGTATTTTATTATTCCTCATCGTTATTTCCAGTCATTGCCACCAATACTATGGAAACCTTTTACGCTTTGACCCTGGAAATGACGATTATTTCGTTTCAAGAGTTTCGCTAAATAGAAATTGAATGGGGAAATATAATGTTTAATAATTTAAATTATTCAAGAATCATTTACGCTTTATCGAAAATTCCAAAAAAGTATTTTATATAAAATCCATGAACGTTTAATATAATAAAATCCATTTAACGAAATAGATGTCTCTTTCTTTGAAAAATTTATTGAAAAACTCAATGGGGAACATAATATCGATTTTATTTGAGTTTCAAAAAGATACAATCGGAGATGTAGACAAGTATAAGTCACAAATTTTAAATTACAAAAAGACTTTTGTAAAACATTTTGAAAACAATCGATGATGTACAGAATGTCTCAATCATTATTATGTTTCTCATGCGGTACATTACATGTTACGATGACAAGTTATTTCAACACACATTTAAAACAATTTTCATTTAATATCTTTACTCCTTTCGTATCATTAAATTATTATTTTACGACAAATTTTCCAAAAGGGCCGCGACAATGTGTTTAAATATGATGGTCCTCCGAATTAAACTTAATTCATAACGTTGGTTCCAGTTTTGATTGTATGCAATTGGATGTATGAATACTATGCAAACGTACCAACTCGCTCATTCATTTTCATCTCTAAGAGTTTGTATTGTCTTTCTTTTTTCCCTCTCCTCCTGAGCTACAGATTTATTCAAACTTTCACAAATCAGAATTGGTCCGATCAATTTCCGATAATTCGAAAGTCATATTTTGTTTTAGTAATAGTTTATTAAGTACACGTGAAAATATTTTCAAAGAAATGTTTCTAATGTGTTGAATATGTACAGTACATTAGAATCACTTGAAGATGACCCAAAACAGGGTTAAAACGTTGCGTGGATTGTGATATTAAACAATAATTTTCAAGATTTTTCTATTTGATAGATTCCTATAAATTACAATGATCTGTCCTGAAATACATAATATTTATTTATTTATTTTCATTGAACAACTCTAATCCAGTTTCCAATTTTCACGAATATTTAGTTAAACACATAATATCCAAAACTATTCTTGTAAATTTACCACAAGTTTTAAACACTTTTTATGGAGACGCGCGTCTCTACTGTCGGGGAGATATAGTGTGTATTAACATAAAGTGGTGATGTTTGAATCATCAATCTCCAATCGTCTTTTAATGTTTCTTAGTACTATGCCAACCGTACTAAGACACTATATCTTGAAATTTCTCCAGTATTTTTCTTAAATTAATGAACTCCCATTTTCTTTCAATTTTAAATAATCCGTAATGTTCACTGTGTTTACCAACATTCGTTCGCGCTGGTGGTGTAGTTTATGCTATGAAATAGCACATAACCTCTTGTCTGGGAATATTCTTATAAGCTGCGTAATGCAAATGTAGACGCGTACTCTCCTTCCCTTAATGTTTCAGACGTCGTGTAAGAGTCTCCATTTGTCTGCGCCATGCGAGCGTTTACAGCCGACTCGCTACCGATCGTGATTCCCGGCGTGTGAAAGGCGAGTGATATACCCGCGCTGGCAGCACGAACGTTACAGCTACTATATCACGCGTTCCGACAGCAACACACCTTACATACTCCCGGAATGGCGAGGCAGCAGCACAGCCTTTCATAAGAGCACTTGCAACCACAACGGTCACTTACGAATGAGCGCTCGCTAATCACCCTTTGTGCGACTCTGCTGCAGTGGCCGGTTTCGGGATTTGCACCACATCATCTCCGGACTTTTCACTTCGAGAGTAATGTGCCATGAAACCATACTTCACTTTTTTTCTCCTTTTGCCTTTTTTCTCGTCCACCGCTGAAGCTAACTAATGCACTGGAATAGGGGATAAGTGCTCCGTATTTGGAAAACAGTCGCACAAAGACACGTCTTGGAGAACCGTTGTATAGGGAATGATATGTGACCTGTTTGGTGGTTCCTCTCATATTGGAGGTAATTTCGGGTCTGAAAAATTTGCTCCGAAGGGTGTGTCTGAGAAGAAAAAAGGAAGACAAACAATTCGTAAACGCTACGTTTAACTCGACAGCGACTGGATGGTCATACATACGTTATTTTTCTTGTTCATTTTTTCTTTCCCCCTATGTTCACGGATCATGGCGCGTTTGTTTGTCAGATTTATTTCTGTCAGTCTGCTTCGGGCCGTCTCCCTTCAGTCACCTCGCACAAGTAACACGATTAAAAATGACTCCGGTCGAGACGCGGTGATGACGGTCTCGTTGGGGTTCAAAATACCAAATGAAAAAGTTGCCGTGAAACGCAGTGGAAGTAAGAGGAGGGGAAAGGAAGTGACGTCGAAGAAACTGTTGAGTGATCATAGATTTACTCGAACTAGTTTATTCTACTCCACGTGGTCATGCGCAGTTTGTAACTGCTTTTTGACAATAAAGTTTATTATTATTATTAAGATATTTATTATTAACTGAATTAGATGTGGAATTAGAGGTCGTGAGTGGTCTTCCCGGAGACACGAGTAAGACTGATCAGAATGTCGCAATCTTTACGAGGACGACGAAAAAATATCAAAACTTAAAACCTTTATGAGTTGTGCTCGAAGAGAGTGTGGCAATAAAAGCGATTAAATGAGTCTGATATTGTGAATGAAATCAAAGAACATGTTTCTACGTTTCGTAACGCACGAAAGATACGACTGAATATGATTGGTACACGAAGCAATCGATTCTTTAATTTTCCCGACAATGAACATCTGCCTCAGAGGTAGTCTTGGGTATTATATCTGAAGCTTTATTACTAATAAACATTTTTGTATACTTTTCTGGCATTTATTAAAATATTTTTCATTAGAAAAATAAATGAATTAAAAAATTATTTATTTATAGTTTAAAAAAAAAATATTCAAGAACAAAAGTAAACGATCTACTGATTCTAGAGTTTCGTTTGTTTTCACTTCTTACTTTAATTTTAAAACATTACACTAATTTGCATCAAATTAAGAAAACATTCAATTGGTGTATGGCATCTTCGAGAATTCCTGTGTAAAGTAACTTATTCGTGACACTTTTGGTTCAACGCTACGTTTAAAAATAGGTATAGAAGTTTCTTCCACATTAATAAGCGCTAATACACGCAGTACAAAACGTATTTCGTTCTGTACAATACACTCAACTGAAGCTCCTCTGATATACGGAGTGTAAAAGTTTTCAAAATATGAAATCGCGCGTTTCGATTATTAGTCTCAAATTCAACAAATTCGACTTTATATATATTTTTTCAAGCAGAATATAAATTTCGTGGATGATGAAAAGAAATGAATTGAATGGGGTTTTACCGCTGCCAGTGTGTGAAGAAGGAGCGCCCCGCCCAGACGATCATCTCAACCATCGCTGGACCACCTCGCACCCCAGCGTCACAACGGTCACCGTCCCCTCGCGCCCGCCGCGTCGCCTCATCGAGTGTTTTATCGGCTGTCACAACACAAGAAGAAGTGCGCGCACGTACGGACAAATGCCGCGCGGGATGCGCACTTGGGGCTGCGAAGCGCAGTCGAGTGGAAGCGGCGCGGTGGATTAGTGGCGTCTTGGAGGTCCACATTATCGTCGCATTGAGGTTCCTCTCGCTCCGAAGGGTGTGAAGTGGTTACGTGTTTGAGTACGTGGAGACATACCGGTTCGTGTTTGGGGGAAGGGGTTAAAATTTTATCGGTCTCTCCGCGTCACTAATTTCTTTTCTTCGCGTAATCTTGCGTCATTTGTGAGAGAAATTTTCGGATTCGAAGAACGGTTTCGCTATAGGAAAATATTACCGATACTTTTTTTTATTGCAGTTTTTGTAAATGGGAAATGTAGTGTGCTATTGGAGCTTATCTGCGTGGAGCGATGGGAAGTAGGAGTTGGGTGGTACGCTATTGTTTAGTAGGTGAGCCGGTTAGCAGGGTTTACCAACAACTTGGCCTACGAGGACGGGTTAGCAGGAGTTATTAGTAATAGAGTTATTGTTACTAGGAGTAGCAGAAGGTGGATCGAAGAAGGAAGGAACACCTCTCAGTAGTCGCAGCTAAATGAACTGAGACATAAATGTGAAAAGCTACAAATTTTATCAGGCCCTACCGGAAATGGATGTTGAACGAAAAGGCTACCACCTGAGCCACCGGTGGAACATTGCCAATACTTGCATTAAAAGTAATAGTATGAACGATGGCTGAATTTCCGAGTATTATAAAACACTTTTTCCGAACTCATTGGTAAGGTACCCACCAAAGAATTTGTTGGCGAATAAAGGCACAATCAAAGTGATGATGGAATCTTTGGGCAACTACGAGTTTGTATCATTTCACAAATATTAATAAAAATATAATGAAGTATGGAGTCTAGGGTACTGAAATTCCAAGGAAGTAATTTTCTTAAATTTATTAAATTGCTTTAAAATACTTTAATAGAGCTGTAATGGATTCGTCAAAATCTAGCGTTTTTCAAATAATTCTGAGATTACTGGAAATTATCTAGAAATTACGGTCAACCTAATTGATGCATTAGAGCTGTTGACTCCCGGAACCCACTTTTTTTAGAAATCATATATTGATTATTTTAAACATTATTGGTTATCAATTAATGGAGTACATAAAGTGTTGTTAAGAAGCAAGAGTTCGTTCTTTCCCTTTTTATTGACTCATATCAGATATTCCTCCAAGGATGGTAAATGTTTCCCACACAAAAAATTGAAATTTTTTACATCAATACAGATCGCTGAATGGAAGGGTCGTATTCTATTAAACCCCATACAACATGTGTATTTATCCTTACGCTGTCATCCTTGATCACGTTTTATAACGACTTCCATTGAATGGTTTGTTGGGGGATAACACGAGAGGAGATTTTTATCGCGTAGAAGGGGTAGATACATCACGAGATGACGACTGTGTGGAGATTGACACCGAGTGAGAAGTGACCTCCGCACACAGCATTCTAGTTTAGTTGCTTCCACAACGACTTCCAGAAGACTTCAACGGCATCAACCATCTATCAATGGAAGTTGTGTTTGTTGGTATCCAGACTCGTATAGAAAAGCGATCGAGGTGTTCGTCAGTTATATCGATAATCAATCTTTCTTTTCCCAACTTTTCGTGCGAAACTCCCTGAGTGGTAAAACAATTTTTATTACATTTTGAGGAAATTAAACATTATAAAATTCGTCCTGAACTCACGAGGAGGAGAAATGATGTCGATGTTAAAAACTTGACAACTAGTGGATGTATTTTATCTCAAACATCCTACAGAAAGTGAAACACATACAAGGGAGATTCATCATTTTTAGATTTCGTTTGAAGTCTAACATTTTGCTTCAGTCTATGCGATACCGGAGGATAAAGATGTGGTAGTCATTGTACATACAACCTCAGAGGACTAGACAACGTTTCAAAATATTAAAATTCTGTGACTTTACTGGGATTTGAACGCCATTAATTAAGACTGTCAGCTCTTGGTCCCTGTGGTTCCACTACTTCGTTTTAGAGCCCACAGGAAAAAAAAAGATAATATTCACATTTTCAGAATGTGGGGGTTTTTAAATTGGGACTGTCTTATTGATATAATTTACAACTTTCATATTTACAATCGTATTAATAAGTACTAAGATGTTCTGTTTACTTACCGTTTCCCAAATTGTAAAAATGGTAGTCTATTTGAGGAGAATTATGTATGAAAAAGATGGGTCAAAATCTCAAAACTCCTTATGTTTAGGTAGGTTTCACTCACTTTAATAAATAATACTTTCTTAAGTTTGTACAGATCTCAAAGATTTAAGAGATACTCAAATGGTAAAACTGTTGCTGCTCAAAGCACTTCATCTGTCTTCTCGGATCCCTATTTGTAATTTTATATGCCTCGTCATCTTGTCTCATATTCAAATTATCTCGGTTTTTACTACTTCTTTAAAAAATTGAGACATTAAGAAGTGTATAAACTTATAATAAATTCACAACATTTGAATTTCTTGTCGGTCAGTATTCATATTTCACTCCCAATAAAAGCAAAAAGACTTATGCACGTTTGCTTATTCAAAAATATTTTGTCCAACGAGTGATCCTCCGTATATACGCCCCGCATCCACATCAGGTACCAAAATACAATTTTTATTAGCTCTTCTTGGTATTACATTGTACATTTTTATAATGCACGTTTGTATTTATAAACATTTATATATTATAACATTTTATTTCATTTTATCTCTATGTAATACATGCACGCTCTTCAAATGTATGGATGACTAGAAGTAAATAAAACTGAGTTCCTGAACATTATTTGTTAACGATACAACCTACTACACAACATCTCATATTTTATCATTTATGGCGAAAAATGTGACTCTTACAACTTCGACTTATTATGTGCTTTTGATAGACTAAAACAAATAAAATTTGTGATCTGTGCTGTAAGACAGGTAACGTTTAACACAGTGTTCCCTTCTCCAGATCTTTCATTAAGGCAGAAAGAATGAACTGCGACTTTAATTCTATAAGTTCCATATCGATACCAGTAATTTACCGTTTCAATTTATTTTGTTCTCATTGATAATATTACAATCGTACGGTGTTCCTATAGTCTTTTAGTAATATTTTCTCATGTTTTTCATCTTCTGACTCAGACAAAATATTTGTCTAGGAATATTTCATACTTATCTAAAAGTAACATTTCAAGAGGAAGACGTCAATTAGGAATCCTGAAAATACGTGGCAGAAAATGTGTGCTAAATAAACAGTAGATTCAAATCTTCGGTGCCGGCAGGAATACGATTTCTCGAAAGAGGTCCATTTCCTATTTCCACGTCCAGAGATGAAGGGGTTTTATCTTCATGTGGTAAGATATAGTTGATGTTGCACGGAGCAACTACTACCTATGTATATTTGTGTAAATTACGATTTTTCTCGATGAAAAAAGCATTTTTATTTATTTATTTCTATCTGAAACAAATACACAGATCACCCAGGATCTAAACGAAGTCTCTCCAGGGTTCTAATTCTTAATATATTCCCTTTACATGTCTCTTCTTCACAGCACTCCTGCCTTGCATCTCGTATTATGCCAATTATGGTTGTAAAGTCTTGAAAAATTCTAAACATTTTATTCGGTTTCAATTAATTTTCTCTTGTCACAAGTATTGGCCATACCAATTTATATCATTCTGCCCTTTCTGGCCCATATAAATCGCAATCCCACAATTGACGCTCCGGTGTATCCTCCTGTCCACAATCACACATAACGTCTTCTGTCTTGCCTATTTTTTTGAGGTAGGTGCGAAAGCTTCCATGCCCAGTCATACATTGAAGTGCTTACCTCCCTGACTGAAACCATTTCTGTTTTTTTTTTCTTTCATATTACACAAATTAATATATTGATAAGACGTTCGTCCTTTTATCCCACCTGATTTATCACCCTTCAATTAACTTCGTAGTCAGAGTGTGGAATCCTTTCCGTTATTCGGCCTCTATTTCGTGTCCTTTAACGTTCACCATTCTTTTCTTCCGCAAATACAAGTGCAATATTAATTTAAGTTCAGGTGTATTGACTTTATTCCCTTTAGTACCTGCAGGGCTTCAGTCAATACACTTCTGTAACATCCACTAAGTCCTATCAACCAAACCCTTTTCAGACTCATCGTTCTACGTGACATAGGCTAGTTGCAGAACGTAGACAAAATGTGATGTTAGTACCTTGGTCATTCGATCCTTCACCTTAGTCTTCATCACATCTCACCTTCATCTCCAATGGCAGCAGCACGCGCCATTACCTTCACATTTCACACCTCTCACCCTCCCCACTATTGCCCAAACGCGTTAAATTCAAACCGCGCGTCCACATGACACTCGTCATGGTAGTGCTCTACGGGTTTGGCCGGGTCATAAACATTCATAACGCCCTCACCCCACGTTCATTCTTTTGTGTCGATCGGACTTCTGCTGCTCCGGGATCCACTCCACTATTGATCCTCGCGCCGAGTAAACGTTTTTGAAAAACGTTTTAAAAGTAAATGCAGTGACGCGAGAGCTGTCAGCGCGTCGCGTCGTCCCGAGTGTGGCGTCGTTTTGTGAAATTTACTGCGCGTCAGTTTTATGGTCGAGCGTTTTATTAGTTCTAAACGCGGATGATATCGGGTTTCGTGTTGAGGGGGGGGGGTGTTCCGTGGTTGCGGATCGAGGTTTGGGTAATCTCAATTAGAGGCGAACAGACTTGGACTTGCAAATAAGGTAAGGAGGAATACGTCTTGTGAGGAAGTAGCAGCTTTGTGGCTGATTAGTGAAGACGAGGAGATAAGAAGGGATGGATTGCGCCGGATGAGGGATGAGATGAGACCGTTTCATTTGAATTTCCGATCCCTCATTCGAGGAAGTAGACATTTGCAGGCATTGGTGTGTGATGGGATTCTTGGCTGGAGATGGGACAGGGTTTAATTCTGCTAAGAGCGAGTACTTCCTAACAGTAATGCCTTCATTTATACAAGTATACACCGTTATAATAAAGTATTGAAATTCCTCAGTAGTATTGCAATTGAAAATGATTCTTCTACTTGAAGAGTAATTGGTTGAATTTACTTCCGGTTTTGAGAAGCTTCGTCAAACATTGTGTAATTATCGTCAGATTTTTTCTTATTTCGATTTTCTTGTCTTTGGTACAGAGTTAATACTTCCAAGTTAATGATTTTCATTCTGCGTATGAGTTCGTAAATTTCCTTCAATGGTACGGATTTTTAAATTAGTATTCGAGGAATTAAAGAGGAGAACAATACATTGAAGTAGTTCTTTCTAAACGTTTGATATATTTGTAATTGGAGCAATATTTTTGAGAATATAGTTGGTACTCACATCAACGGAATATTTGTGCACGAAATTACTCAAAGTAGCTTGATACGGCAGAATAGTCTTAAGTTGTATTTAAGATGAGATATAGACAAGGTACGTTAGTATTTGAGATATCTTTGATATATTCATGTTGAATCTTTGATATTCTGACCATTCTATTTTACGTATGCCCGTTACCTGTATTTTAGTAATGGAAGCTCGAGGAAAACTAAATGGTTTCAGGTGGTTCGATCGCTATCTGGTTCTCGAAAGGTCACTAGCCCTTCTAAGTTGTTTAATCAGTTACCTTATGAAATTAAATCCCGCAATAAAATTTAAAAAAGTATGGTGAAATTCTTAAGTCTTGACTATTAAGTACATGTTAAGTACTGTTGGTACATTAGTTACATAAGCAAGGTAATAAAGTTAAATAAATTAAATAATTACAAATATTCATTTAGAATATATTTTCTATATCATGTACACTAATTATATATTAATTTGACTTGAATTGTTATCCCATTATTGTATCAGTGAATTTAAGCAGGTTTATGTCGATATTTTTATATACACATAAATCGTATAGTGGTAATTTTTTTATTTTCCCCTCATATTAAAAAATTAATGTTATTACTAATTATTCCTAAATTAATTAATTAATATGTGTTTGTATTTACTCTTTATCGGTGTGTTATTCAAAAATTTATGGTTCTGATAATTAGCTTAATAGGATGAAGTAAATTTCCATGCATGCGCCACAGATGTTGACTGCAAAGAAATTTACTGGTGAAATGAGCCACAAATTTTGCCATGCAATGATGTTTTATTTGTGTAGCTGACCTACAAATTGATATTGGTCATGATTCCAAGAAGTTTAACCTGTACCTTCTTTTGTAAATTTGATGCTAGAAATAAAATTATTATTATTCGTTCTTTTGTTAAAACTGACGAATAGTTCCATCGTTAATTTATCTAATTCATTGAACGCATCCACTTTGTATTTATGTATAATTTGTAAGCTCATAACACTAAATTGTTTTATTCGAGTTTGCCCCGTTTGCTTGTGTGAGATCTACACATCATACAAAGTATGAATATGAAGGTGCATTATATGATATATTACAACTAGAATATAACCTTCACTGATCATATTGTATTGTATTAATTCCTCCACACATGATCATGAAAAATTCTAAACGAACGATTTTAAAAACGATTCCTTTCTCCCCCAAATGCTTAAAATTGAACATTAATCCAATCGTCCGATTATAAACTAATATCTTAAATGGGATTGATATCTCCCCGCGTTTTTAAAACTATTTTAGCTACTTGATGGTTAATTACATTTAAAATAATTCATATTTTGAATGTTCAAACTTTTTATGTGAATTTTGTCTTCAGTTAGTTCTCCTAAAAACGGATTGAAGCTAAGTTCTTTAATACATTACCGACGAATTAATACAGGAGTGTTTACCAATGTCTACTATTCTGTATTCTCGTATTGTACAGTTGATCGGCACAACTGTAAGAACCAGTTCTTAGAATGGTAGAGCGAAAGTCTTCCCACGCTGTCATCAAGAGGAGCTTCCAATAGAGATGTCTAGCTGTAGTTGACCTCCTCCACTCTTCTAGTTTGTCTCTCCATATGTAAATTGTGGAGAGACATGTTTAGATACAGATCAGAGATATAATCTTGAGTTAATCCGCTCTTCCTAAAATTTTATTCATGACTTTCTACTTGACCAATTCAATACAACTCATTCGCAATCTTTACAAAATTTAGCTTCTAATGTAATTGTGACCAATTTCATACTATGCTTGTTGCTGTGCTCGATTCTAATGCAATCAGTTCTCGGATATAAAGGATGGGGAGGGATATGAATTTACTAACTACAACTTATCTCGCTTATAAATAATGCACAATAGAAAACACAAATTTTATGTTTTCAATGAAACTTTAAAGTTTAATTAAATAGAAACTGCACCTCAAATGGCATACAATTTATAAACCTGAATTGACAAATTATTTTCATCTTGTTTTTGCCTAAGGCGAACTGTGTGAGTGCACAATCTTCAAAATTTACTTGTTAAGAGGCAAGCTTCTTAACGAGTTTCCTGAACCTATATGGGTTATTCTACAGAAATGAGGAAATAAATCTCCAAAACCCATTAGATTTAGAATATTTTAACTAATAATTTTCGCAGATAATAAATTTACGATTGTTTTTTCGTTTCTTTGTCATTTCATGTCTCACTCCTTTGTTAGTTTTTAAATTCACGCCCGTCAAGGTAAAGATGGTCTTACAGGAGCGGTCGATGTCGTGGCAATCTTATGGGTTTCCGCCGAAACCAATGTAACCAGCTTCATTGCTCAACAACGTCAGTTGTTTTGAGTATACACGTTAGATCCGTTGAAAACATGAAGTGCTCATGGACCTCACTCCTTTGTCTCCCGCAAATTTCCCCTCTTCCGTAGAATTACCCATATTCGTTTTCCTATGATCAATCCTTTTTATAGTAACTTGTTTTATGTATCCAAATCATCTTGAGGTGATTTTACATCGTATTACCATTACGCAGTCGTCAAGAAATATTGTAACTTACTAGTGTATGGCTGCCTAATCAACCACGTAGGCGTGTGCACAGCTATCAATCATCACCTAACCACTCGCCTATCTCTAGCCCTCTTGAACTTCCGTCCCTCCTCTCCTCACGGTCCCCATCGTTTCTCATTCTGAGTTTACAGTCGCTGACGACAGATAGCGTTGGCGACGGAGCGTCGTAACTCGAACGCCGTAAATCCTGCATTGATTATGTGTTGATTGCTCCGCGCAAAACTGTTTCGCTCCAAGTGCTTTAGGGAGAGGCGGACGGGCGACGCGGCGCGCGTCTTTTGACGAAGACAAAGCCCAGAAATTTACGCTTCGTAGATAACTGAAGCGTTCCGGGAGAAGATGTTGTTCCGTTCGGTCGTACGGTCGCGTTGGATGATGGTCCGAGTAATGTTCGTGTGTTGGGTTTCGGCTGGAGATACTTCATAGACTGTAGCAAATAGTTCTATTGGCTTCAACGTGGTTTTGTTATCTGTTATACATAGGGTGTTAATGGGCAATTCACTCGTGTGCTTGGAACGTCGTTAGAAACAGTGGCGGATCTAGACCATTATTAAGGGCGGGGGGAGGGTTAACCGGAGAAGAATCTGAGAATTATTTCTGTTTAAAAATTATCTTTAAATAAAATACATCAAGTCATCAAATAGATAATTAACACTTTATTTTAAAAAATTGACCAAATTTATTAATTGTCTCAAATTGCAAATACCTATTAAAGGAATAAGAATTTTGTGACGAAATGATAAATTTATAATGATACAAATCTAATAATTCACGAAAAAATATTTTTAATGCAGACATACTGAACAAAAGAAAAATATTAGAAAGTTATAAAATAAAATCCCAATCAATAATTTTGTTTAGGATATATTTTTTAAAACGTGGAAATTAGAATATTACGTTTGCTTATAACGTCAATTTAGTGTGCAAAAAGTCTGGTCACAGAGTACACCTTTTATCAATTTCAATTTTATCTGTCGGATAGTTCAGGTCCAATAGGCGAGGAAGCAAAAAAAAATAGAATAACAAATGACTTAAACGTTAACATCCATAACCCTTTGGCGAGAAATCTTAGCCTCTACAGAAATAAATTTGAGGCTGTGGACATACTTACGCAGAAAATACGTAGTGATTTAAATATCATGGCGGCAAAATTAACTTGGTGAAAAAAATAGTACGAAAATTTTGATAGCACTAATGATAATAATAAGTAGTACCAACGGTATATGTCTGGTGTACGGTTCAAGGACATAGTTACGGCGTTAGCTTCTGCTTTGTTTTTCCGGAAGCTTTGCGCTCGAAATTAGACGTACTATTGGAGTTGAATTGAAATTACACCTCTGCCTCTATTCCGTTGTACATTCACGCTAATTTCATGTTTTCACGACAACCTATAATTTCCACCTTTTTCTCTCGTCTCGTTACCTGTGATCAGTGCTCTTAAAAAAAACGCGTGTATCTTGTGACGCGGAGCGTTCGATTCCCAATAAAGTTTTTCATGGTCAAGAGAAATAAGTTCCGAGATATCGAGTGTTTCATCGAGTCCAAGGTTCTTTCTCTCTATCCAGATGTTTTATTACTTGCGAATTTTTTATTATTTCTTATTTCACTCTACGTACTTTCAGGACGAGAGGAAATTGTATCCTTAGTAGTGAATCACACAAACGATCGTTTAATCCCATATTTGAAGCACTGAAGAACGAAGGTTTGCTATGTTTAAAAGTCCGTCGTAAGTATGGTAGGACAGAGATTGCAGCTTCCTTTTCTTGACTTACAGAAGTTTTTCTTGTTTTTTTTTATCAGTTCACCACCTCTATAAAAATTACTATTCCTTAATACTTCGATAGAAGTTTCCAATCAACACTTTAAATATGGGATACGTTATTCATAGCAGCATATTTTGAAGTGTGACATATCATTCATAATAGAATTCTACAGTTAGTCTATACACAAATACGTGAATTATTGGTGTATTACAGGCAGGGTCGGTGGCGTAAGAGCGTATGAAGAATAATATCTCAATATTTTCTGATTACCCCCGCGTGGTCAAGTGGTGCCATCAAGTGAAGAAGAGTAAAGTATGACTTGTTAGTATATCGAAAATATTTTTCAGTTTTCTCTAATGAGGAGGAGCTAAATTTATTGAGATCCCGTACAACGGATGTCGCATATTACGAAAATAATTTCTAAAAATATAATGATCCTCCGTTTTTCTATCCATGTCTAGTGAAAGTTCTACAACGGACACTCGTGAAACCTTAAAATTTGTCCGCTATTAGGAAGTCAAAGTATTAGTCAACGTACAACAGGATAACGGAGATGAGAAAAAGTCCGCTGTAAAGACACGTCCGTTATTGAGACGTGCCCACTAATGGAAATATTTGCTCTACGTCCACTGGAAGCGTAGTTACGCAAAGCGACGCGAAGACGCGAAGACGCGAAGACGCCTTTCCATTAAATAGGTTCCTTACACATCAGGACGCTCTCATTTCTTTTTCATTTATCCACATTGAAATGTCTTAATGGATCATCTTGTCCACAACATCGTAAAAACAAGTTAAATACACATGTGTAATACGTTCATAAATCATTATACAAAATTTGCATTGAATTAAATTATCTCATTATTAACGTCTTCTTTTCTTTCCGAGGTCTTCAGTAAAACTAAGGGGAAAAGTCCTATTTGTATTAACGTATTAAGTTTGTTTATGTACAAAAAATCAATTGTTTTGTTTTCGTTGATAAGATGTGCTGTTTCTCCTTGCCATAGATATCACATTCCCACGACGTAGTGTGATGTGGTGTCTCTGCTTCTTCGGCGCTTATACATTCATCTCCACTTAATCTTCCAATCTTCCTTAAATAAGAACCGAAGTCTCCGTGACCTGTTAGAAATTCTTTGATTCTGAATTCATATTTACCCATTTTCTGTTTTTGTTTTTGAAATAAACGTCTTTGATGCATTTATAAGTTTGCTTTCCGTCGTCGCTGTGGGTTCATCTTATTTGCCACCGTTCAGTTCGTCAGTTAACTTCATTCTTGCGTTCTTGCAATAAATTCATATTATCGTTCCATTTATGTTTATTCCCCCTATCGTTCGCTTTGATTGGTCAACCGGCCTTATAGATTCTGTCATGAAGTCAAGGAGATATAAATTCTCGGAGAATTTCAAGTTCTCCAAGGAGCATATAACACATGTGAAGTGAAATAGGTATTCTATGTCAAAATGTTCAAGAAAAAGTCTTATACACACTTCTTAAAAATGATAATGTTTTTTCTAAATTGTTTCAGCGTCATGTCGCGAATTGATAGATAATTGCTTTGGTATTGTTTCATGAAATCTCCATGTTATTTAATGGTAATTTATTTTTGCAATAATTTCATGACAAAAAAAATTCATTTCCATCCTGTCCGTCAAATATAAAACCTTATGACGTAGCACGCGGCCTCTATTAGGAGTCCTGCCAACACCCCCACATTCTGCAGCCCTTTTGAGCGCTCACCTGCTCGCAGTGTATGCTAATGAGCCATATGTGACGATAAGCAAATGAGCCATATGCCTGTGCGCTTTGCTTGCGCCCTCTCCCCCCTCCATGGTCCAATGTCCCCGAAATCTGTGACGCCCTCGCGCCCCTCGTCGATGGAAACCCGAACTGCGCGTAAACGGTGCAGGTGTCTGTGTTAACCCCTCTGCAGCTCATTTGGAAAACATGAATCATCACTTAATATCGCTTTGTTTTTCATTCATCTGAATACATATCGTTCAGTTTGTGGAGTATGTATTTGGTGACCGTGGTCTCTGTCAATGTGAAAATGCTATGAATAATACGTTGCTAAATATGATTAATTTCGGATTTTTTTTCTTCCGTATCTGCTAAAACAAATTTAAAGTAGAAGAACACGAAATAAATATGCACCCTACACTGAATTATGAAAACGTTTCCTTTCACTTTGAATTTGACTGCTGGGTAAATTACAATTTGTAGCGCGCATTAATTTAGAAAAAGTTAATTATGTCTTGAAATAATTACTAAATAAAAGCATAGGAAAATATTGCTAATTCAAAGAAATAAACATAAAAAGAGGTCCGACTTATTAGGTATTATGGCTTCGATTAAATATTTTGTAAGAAAAAACATTCAGTTTCATGCTAATTGATTTGTGACTCCGGGATTATTTTTCTAAAATAATATGTGATATATTATTCAATTGTGTTTAACAATATAGAGAAATTAAAAAATGTACTTCATAAAATTCAGTGTGAGAGAACCGCAGTTAGATATTTAGTCAGTAAACCCAACTCCATACAGTTAGTGAGGTGGTTTCTAAAAGAAATTAATGCCACTTCCTAAGTCTTCCTATAACTATTTTGAGTTAGTTAAACTGAGTATTCTAAAATATATTAACGCAGTGAACCAATGTTATCTGCAAAAGTCAGTACGTTATATTATTTTACCAAACAAACTTACTTGCATAATTGAGTATAAAAGCATCCAAATTTTTTAAATAAATATTGCGTTCAGAAATCTATTCACGCTATTTTTGTCATCTCCACGGACTACAAACTTTCCTTGAGTTTGTACAGAAAATATAGTGAACTGTTAAGAGAGAGGAAACGCGGTCACCATATATTACAAGGTAGGATCTTGTTTCTTTGTTCTCACTGTAATATTGAAACATATAAACTGAATAATTCTTCCAATCTCGTACCTGAAGTCTCAAGGATACAGTTTTCAAGCGAAACGTATGACGTCATATCAGCAGTGGATGGAACGTTGTTAAGCAAGGATGGGTGGAACACTGACGCCAATGTCACGTTCTGTGTAACTGTAGAGAACTCGACGCATTAAATCATTCAGTTTCCTGTTCACACTTCAAGAAAAGGAAGAAATCTATTATAGTATTTTGATTTACTGCTGTGCGCGAACTTTAGGAATAGTTTCACCCTAGGCGTTTATTATGTGTCCTTCAATATTCCATTAACTCATGGTCACTTGGGAAATATTCATTCTTGCCGAATTGACGTCTTTGGGAAATTGTTTCAAATCAGGTAATGATAATTAAGAGCTAAACTTAAGACTTAATCGAACTGTCTGTTTCAACCGTGTTAAGAGACCTAATGACCTAGAAGTTGTCAAGTCCTAAAGCGCCAATTTTAAAAAAAATCAACAGTTTATTATTATTATTATTATTATTATTATTATTATTATTATTATTTTACNACATTTTGTCAAATAGCATGCGATGCCTCTTTGATATATCACGCAATAAGTGCGAGTGCACATGTGAGTGGACATCACAGAACTGTTTATTGAATTGTCGGAGTTCGTACCTCACTGTGAATATGGGGGATTCTTACTCATACTTCATCGTCCAGAGTGACCCAGGCCTATTCAACCTGTTATAAAATGAGTACCGTCAGGGCATCAAACCAAACGGAGAAAGGTGCTGGGCACATCATATTTTCCTCAGGTTTCTACTGCAAAAACACAAAGCACTACCCTCTTTTCGCCCCAATGTATCTATCGGTTTAGGCCTGTTAATAGAAGAACACGACCCCAATATCGAAGAAAAATCCATATTGTAACAAATTATTCCCTATTCTTAATCATGTTACGTCGAATGAAAATGGGAGACGGTACCGGGATTCGAACCCGGGACCTTGAGCTTTACGCGCTCATGCGCCTACCGACTGCGCCATCCCGTTCGCCTCCCGGGCCCGTCTACCATTCTCATTCAACTTGTGAAACCCAAAGACCTCTGAGGCGACTCCCTTAGGAAGTACTTTATTTGGGTAGCATTTTCCATTTCTGGTTCACAAACATAGAAATCTCTTAGACCGCAATCTATTATCCCTATTCTTATCAATTAGCAACCAATCAAATCCGTCTGTATATTTTTTATGAGCCATCCAAATAGTGTAAATGCAAGATAACAATGAAAATGTGCAGCACTAAAACACTTAAAATTGTGTTCCAGGAACATTAGTGAATAGTGCATTTTCACAAATTCACTAAGGTATCCGCAGTCGAAGAATACTGTCCTATAAGAGAGGTGGCGAAATAGTACAAATGCATACGTTACAAAGTATATCGCAGAAAATTCCATCACATTGTTTAGGTATCACTCCTGGTGTAGCCATGTTAATTATTTTCTAATCTCTCGCAGAATAAGCAGCACTTGTTACTATTCAAAACTGACACATTTTACTTCGCTTTTCGTTCTTGTAGACTCGTCGATTATATAAATCCTTTATGTGAAACTATTTCTAGTTAGTTTGTAGGTTATCTAATTAATAGAACTCGAGATAATACATTCGTGTTATCGAAGATTAAAAAAATGTTTCAAAATAAAAAAATATTTTTCTTCATTAACCAATGAAAATGTTTGTTAACACAGTTAAATATTTACATTGAATAATTTCCTCAAAAGTGTTTCTTCACGAAGTCGAATTCTTCAAATAATATATTACCCCTTCACGCATGTCATTCAAGTGGCTGGGATATTGGTACCAATTACTCGTACATATTGCCATACATGAAAATTATTGCTCCTCCAATTCACCGTTATTGTCTCCTTTATTAACTTCTTTTGCGCATTGCCACCCATCACCTTTTTCCCTTCTCCTGTCTTGTTCCTTTCCTCCCCTTTCTCAGCTCATCTTCCCTCGGCAGCCGCAAGAGACAGTCTGATTTAGCGTCGTGAGTATGAACTTGCGCTAGGAGTGAAATTAGGAAATTCCTGCGAGTTTATTGAGATCGCCGTGAGGCAGTGTCGAGGCCGTTGCCGCCGGCGCCGCAGTCGTATGTCCGGTGCTTCCCCGCAGAATCCTCACAGCGACAGCGCTCGCGGCGGTTAAATGGTGAAGCTGCTCACAGTGGGGGAAACGAAACCGGTATGAAGAAACGCTATAGGTCTTAAATATATCGAAATAAAATATTTTTCTTAGTAGATGACGATGTAAAGATAGATCTTGTGTATATGATTCATGTTAGTGATTATTCCCATGTATCTAAAAATTTGTTGCTATTGATACTGGTTCTTAAATCGTGAACCGCCGAATATTCTGCATAGCTTTACAATAATGTGTGATACACCCTGTAGTGAAGAAAATATGTTGGTTCGATATTTAACTCTTCTCTGCTTTCATTTCCTACTTTCAAAATGGTCACAATCACTGGTGTTGAATATTTCCAGCAAGATTTCCACGCTCTCTACAAACCGCTGTGATCGAAAAGATTTTTATTCCTTTTTCTATATTATACTCCTTTTGAAGGTGACGAATTGTGACATTTTTAATATAGTTCATTTTATAATTTCGTTTCCAATGTAATGTTAAATATTTGGTCCGGGTCGTGTCGTTTTTCACTTACAGATATTTATTTGTTCATTTATTATATACTTTATAGAACTGTAATTTTCACTAATTCATACTTCATGTTTTGAACGACATTGCTATCAGTTTCTGCTCTCACAATTATTGATGTTTGCCCACTGTAGATTCGTATATCTTCAGAAAACGACAGCCCAAGACGAAGGCGTCCAGAGAAAATGAAAAGATTAGAGGCGACGGAAAATGTGGGGTTGGAAAAGAACGCGAGGTGAACTGTCAAGAATTGTTTTATTCTGCTTGATTAAGAGAGGGTTCTTTCACTCTCACTTCGAATTACCCCGTAAAAGGTTAACCAGCGGAATTTGTAGAATTTCGCTCAGACCGAGAAAGTTCGTAGGGGCTATCTCGTCAACTACATTACGATTCAACGACATTGACAGCGACCTCGCTGAGACACTGGTATTCCTCTAGTTTTCTTCGGTTAATTTGTGGTATACTCAGTTGCGTGCTTCGTGCGATTGAATTAAAGCATTTTCTCTTCCCCTCCCCTCGCCCTTTCTTAATCTACACTACTTTTTTCATAACTTTTATTTTAAAGATCTTTCTTACTTGACGGTTTCTTGACCGGAAATTAAACATTCACTTCGGGGTACCTCTGCATACCAGTCCTGTGTCGGAATATTGAAGTTCTCTCCCCTTTGTCTATAAATTGACACAACGTTATGAATAACTTAGGTTTCTTTATAAGAGTTATCATAAATTTAAAACAATAAAATTAGGTAAACAGAATTAAACAAAAAAATGTATATATTATTGTATAAAAATTATTTGTCTGTGAATGATCGTTGTATTAAAAAGAACTAAACTGTATTAAATATTCGTTTTCAATGAAGAGATAAATATTTCTTTCATGTAGACTGAACCATTTATGATTCAGAGTTTCGTGTCATGAAACAAAGACAATTTCCCGTTATGTGGAATAGGTTAATCTTGGTCGGTAGGCGGTTTCACTGAGTGGCTCCACCTCTGACTCAGTAGCCGGGTCAACGGTATCAAAAGTAATTTCTATTTATTACGGTTTTAGGTAAATACCCTGGAATGGAATAAAATTATCATTTAAGTACGACCCGACTGCATGTGGATTGCCTTTTGGAATCGTGGACATTAAGAGAATCGTGAAGTCATTTGTCTAGTCCACTTCCTGCAATTATTATGTCCTACTCGTAATGCTACAAACATTCTTACGCTGAAGTCTTACCTCCAGTAACTTCCATGAAGATCTTCTGTCTCAGATGAAACCTGCCGTGACGGAACCCCTTTACTCCAATAAGCGTTGGAATCTCTCGTTTCTTTCATTAGTACAGAATGATCCCCTCATTCTTCTCAACCTCGGCAGATGGCCGAACGCTGTCACATCCGGTGGACGGCGGCGTCGCGACGCTCAGGCGGACGCCTCACGACGGAATAGAGCACCGGATGTGACCGGCCGGAAGCGGGTGACGCCTTTTCGGAAGCTATGCCAAGGCGAACCCTGATCATGTTGGGGTTGGAGAACGACGGCGAATGGTGCTTCTCACAATAGGAACAGAAAATAATAATAATAATAATAAACAACTAGCCTTTGAAGTAAAAAAACACTGGAATGTTCAAGAAGTGATCATAGTGCCTATCATTTTATCTACCCTAGGACTAGTACCCCAATCCCTGGTCGACTCCATTAAAAAATTCAAAATCAACACCAATCTAATAAGTAGATTGCAACACAGCGTCCTTCTGTCCTCAGCCCACATCACCAGAAAGTTCTTGGATCTGAAATAGATTCTTCCTCCCAGCAGAACTTGATTTAATAATCCACTGCTGAGAGAAAAACCAACACAAGTTGAGAGATCTTGAGAGAAGATTTGTCACCAACAAATTTTGCAACCTTTCTTTGTATCCGATCTAATTCATTGATCTGACCCTTCCTATACGGATCCCAGTAAGCGGCTCCGTACTCCAGTATAGGTGGGACTAATGAAGTGTATGCCAAGCTTTTAGATTTCGAGTTTCCTTTTCTGAGTACACGTCTTACGAGCTTCCAAGCTTTCTACGTTGAGTATTTAACATGTTCTGTCCAATTTAATTCACGAGAAATTATAACACCTAAGTATTTACAGGAAAATGTGTAAAGGGAATGCCCAATTTATGGACAGAGAGAAGGAGTATTTGAGAGAGTACGTGAAAATTGATGTCCTGAGCACACGTTTGTGTAACACCCAGTGACGGATCTAGACCGTAATCAAGGTGGGGGGCTAACCGGGGAGCATTTTTGTTTAAAAATTATGGTTTTACAACACACATTATATAAATATTACCTTTAAATAAAATACATCAAATAAATAATTAACCATTAACAATATTGTATTATTAATAACAATAATTATTTATTAGAGTTATTAATATGGTATTATTATTTTTGTTAATATGTATTATTATTTATAGTAATAACAATTATACTATTAATAACGATAACAATTATAACTAATAACAATTATTAATCTGGTAACACTCTCTCATCTTCAATTTTATCTGTTAAGAGTTCAGGTCCAATAATCCCCTTAGCCCCCCCCCCCCCCCCCCCCCCCCNACATATTAAGAGTTCACTTATCACACTTCGGAGTTTATGCACTTGTATTTCCTATTCTTTCATTTATACCGACCCTTCAATTATATTATTATTTATTATTTTAATATATGTTAATGAGAGATGTTATCAGAGTAGTAGGCAGAAAATGTTGAAAAACCCTGTATTGTTTGGAGCAAGGTTAAGTGTGGAAAGTAAATGAAAAATTAATTAATAAATGGTACTTCTCATGGAGAGATATGAAAGGTAACGCAAGTTCATAAATTTCCTGAAGAGGGATGTAACATACCGTGAACGTAAGGTATAAAAGAGCAATAACCTCGGATTTCCAGTTTCTGAAATTTGTACTTTTAACATCCATATGTTGGGTGTATAGATCTAAGACAATGATTGTCCAATGGCGGAAAGATGATAGATGTGTGAAAACACCAGACAAAGGAAATAATCATTTAAAATAACTTACCTATCACGTTAAATTGTTAACATCTACCATTTAAAGACTTCGGAATACCGAAACGTTTTACTCGGATGTCTTCTCATGAAATATTAGTAGAGTCACGAATTATTTTGCGGCATTAAGAGAAGTATTCTACACTGCAAGTTTCCTTGGATTGTCATAGTTTGAAGATCTTATAGATACGTGTTGGAGATGGATATGATAAAGTGAAAAACTATTTTTCTCTTAATATGAATAATAAAATTTTGGTCAATCCTGAATCCATTTTAAAATTGTAATGTAAAATATTCGTATACATAATTGGTCGTAAGAATTCTACCTCCCCCTCACCCCAATCAATTTTTTTTTGTCAGTGGGTTTGCAGGAAAGTATTATTAAAAATTAGTCCCAAAACGATACTAACAAAATATAAAAAACAGTCAACACGGGATGAAAACTTGTTTATTTATAAATTGTGGGTCACGTAATTTTCAGATGTACGAATGTGTATACTTGACGTGACATTTCAGGAGGACATAATTCAAAACCTTGTCGAAAATAAATTGAAACCTCTTGGAAGGCATCGAAATATATTCCGCAAAATCTCTTACAACACTCAATAATAATAGGTGAAAATGTAGTTAACAAGAAAAATATCCAATTTCACACAATGTTGAGTTTGACAATGATCATGAAATTTTTTCCTGAAATTTCTTTAGTGGGAACATGTAAATGTAAATAACGTCTGACTAGAAAAGAACATGTCCATACGGGAATATGAGGTTACTGTTACAACCATTGTGCTCTTCCTCCACATCTCCGTTCTTGCGTTGCTTCTTTCTTTTGCGAAGTGTTAGTGACTATATAGTTACATATCTCTGACGTTACATGCAATTCAAATTCTGGGGAATTTCATAAAACAGTTCCTACGATTGGTGTTTGGCGGGTATTGTTTAAAGAGGGAGTTCATTTCGAAAATGTAAGATTTCAATTCATTAGAAGGCAGGAAAATTATCTTCTTAACAATAAAACCCCATTTTGGCAATGGTTTAGATTCATAGGAGAAAAATTTTGTGTTTCAAAAGGTAACCTGTTTCAAATAATACATTGGTTATCAGTTTACTTAGAACATAAGGCTTGTTTCGTTCAGAATTTCTTGGTCTACCCTTTCATAGCGTGATATTAGATCACATCTTCGCAATATTTATGGAGATGAGAGAATGATGAAATTAAAAGAGTGTTTATAGTATATCCCTTGAATTCTAATTATTATACATTTTTCGGGGGAAGAAATGTGTTTTTGTAGAACTGTAGGGTAAAACGAAACCTATAACAAATGCTTATTGTTCCGATGCACGTCAATACGGAAGCTGAGTATATCGCCTTTCTACATTGCCGAAGAGGTGTTTTGCAAAAATATGTTACACTTCGGACAATGAGTCAACTGAAACACTGAAGATTTAAATAATACGAGGTATTGAATCAAATGGTCTTTTATGACATGAAAGTTAACTTTCGTTTGTGTCAGGTTATAAATTTCATATCTGCAGCAAACTTGAGGAAGATTGCGATGAATTCATTCTTGAAAACGTGACTTACAAATTCGCACACACTGAGGTAATATATCAACTAATACATTATGTAGTGTAAGTTAATAGAATTTTAGTTTCATGGTGGTTCTTGTTCACAGATATCTCTAATACCTACCTGTATATTTCAATATTGAACCATCACTTGTTTTGGTAGGGAATTTTACCTGGATTTTCCCCCTACATTTATTTAGTAGTTTCTTACAAAGATCATGGGGAAAATGGAAATGTACAAAAATGTCTGATCACAGTTATAACCACAACTTCGTTTTAAGTTTTTTCCCGTCTAGTTTAAATTTATACGTGTGTTTATCTCAGTGTATTAATAATAGCAAAGCATTAAATTTCTTTTATTTTTTCATTTGACTCATCTCAAATAGTTGATGGCAGATAGCTTAGATAATCGTATCGGCGATGTTGTTATACAATCCAACGGACGGATGTGGTGTAGCAGTGCCCCGGAACATTGCGAAGGGAAAGCAGAGGCCCAGAGGGTGGCAGCTTTTATGTCTGATGCGCATTTACTACTACATTGTTTTCTGGTATCGACCGAGAGCTCTTCCTCACCCAGACACTCAGAAGACGTTTCTATTTAATGGAACGAAAGAATATATTTTCTTCAAAGCATATTATTTTTGGAATACGGACGACCCGTGGCGTAGTGCCTTACTCGTCTTCTACCTCTGGTGACGCTGGTTCAAACCCTGTCTGATCCCAGTAGAATTTGCGATGGTGGACGAAGCGGTGTTCGCGGCAGGTTTTCTCGGGGAACTCCCGGTTCCCTTGCCATTCATTCCACCACAACACTCACTCATCATCATTTCACCTCATTCGCATGTCACTCTTGTCATCTCTGTCGTTTGGAGACCGTCTGAAAACAGACGGCGGTGATGTGCAAAGACCAGGACACAGATGAGCCTCAACGCGGGGTCCCCGAAGCAGCAATGTTGTTAGAAGTCCTCTATTCCAGAAGCAATTCTGAAACGATATCATCATCATTTCTGGAATATCGTTAGGACAGAAATACAGGTTTTATAACTCAGACCCGATTTATTCATAATCATAATGTTAGGAAAGTTTATTTCCCATTCTCATCATTTTACAAGTACCGTATATGTATCTGCAGAAACGTAGAAATAAAAAACATTTCACTTCCCAGTTTGGAAATGGATGATGAAATCACTTCAACGCAAAACGAATTATTTTGGTCTCTCCAGTTTCTGGGATAGCTATGAGCGTGGTAGGAATCGAATTGTTTTTTTGTCACCTAACTAAAATAAGTAGTGCCACAATATTTGTTTTATGCTCTGTGTTTCATCTTACTCGTACAATTCGTGCTTTTCTAGTCAAAATATTTTTCCTCGTTTTCATTTGAGTGAGAACAGAGAAATCGCATAGGACATTTTGACAACGTTCTCTTGCACGCAAGTGTGTTTTCGCACAAATACGCATTACTGGTGATTTGTTTACTATTAAGATAATATTTTACTCACCTGTTCACATGTACAAGATAATTGTACGATAGTTCGCTCCACAGTTATTTCTGACCATAGTGATAAGAACTCGCTTCGCCTATGGTTTGATCCCACAACCTCCCCAAACCCTGACAAAGGACCCTCCGATTCTCCCACTGTGATCAATCGCATTGTATGTCGCTGCAAGAAAAACCGAAGACGTATATCGGAAACAACTCGTCGTCTAAGCCCCTCCCTTCAGGAATCTGTCTCGACTTTCGTTCCGAGTGTTTCCTTTGCTGGGCGTTTGTTTTGCGAGGGCGATTGTTGGCTTTGACGCCCGAGGCGCCGAGACGATCGCGGGGAGGGCAGAGGGAATCCCCGAACGCGCTCTTGAACAATGGACGATCGTCGCGATCGTTGCGTCCGTTTACCGAGCTGCTTCCGGAAGGGAGGGCGGGAAGTGCCTTCCATACGTCACGCACTGATGAGGGTAAGAAGCGCGATTGAGTGGTTGGAGAAGGAAAGGGAAGGCGATTATGACAGTCGTTTTTGGATATCACGTTCACTGGAGAAACGCATTAAACGTAAGTTTGTGTTTCTTGGGATATATTTCTCTTCCACTTCATGGAGACCCCTTTTTTTAGGAACATTTCCAAAGAGAATTCGATTATAAATATGATATTAAAACCGAATTATAAGAAATTATACATTTAAAAACTCTCATTTGTAAGACACAGAATTTACAACAACATTAAATATTATTTCCAAAAATTATAGGCCATTGATATGGCAATATAATATTTCTTTATACATTACAAGATTGTTCAACAATCATGAATGAAACTTTATACATTACAAGTACTTCAACAATTATGAATGAAACTTAATTAAATATAAATCAAATATATTTTGTTTAATTAACTATGAAGAGAACAAGGATGCAGAAGTTATTTCTCTCTCCTTAAGAAACTACAAATAATATTCAGTTCATACCGTCATAAAATTTTATATTTATTCGCTTCTTTCAGATAGCACCTCTAGGTCGCGGTGAATCCATGTGCTCTCCAATGAACGTTTTCAACAAATCTGGTAATTCGTGTTTGACAGTCTCTTGAACATTGTACTTTGCACTTCATCATCGCTCTCGAACATCAGTCTCGTTTCTGCTCGAAATAGTAAGTAATATTTAGTATTGGTTAAGATTTTTATTGTACTCACAGTTTACATGAATATTCTTGTTAAAATGATATCTAATATTTATTAATGCAAAATCGTTTTCATGATATCACTATTTTCTTTTGAAATGGTACAATATTTTAGCTTAAGAAAAAAAATCCTGAACTGAAATTATAATTTATTATTAAATTATTATTTTGATATTTGGAAAATAATTTCAATATTCTTTTGAGACAAACCTACATTGCCAAATAACACACAATTGTATGATTGATGTGATTGTCAATTTATACAGGTGAAAATTACCATTTACCAAGCGTGCGTTTAAACTGGCCTTCCCTGTATGGAGCATTTGTTGATACTTCATTATTACCACAGATTGTCCGAACAACAGGCTGACGAGCAGCGCGCCATATTGCACGATCGTCATTAAAAACGCTTAGGTCCGGCATTTTTCGAGCAATTGTGACGCATCCTATGCCCATCTGCCTGCGTATTAGCATACTGCGTGGGAGGTGGGTGTGCGGGGTCCATATTAATTCGGACTGCAGTAGTACCAACAGGAGTATCAACGCCGTAAAACTGAACGCATGGTGATAGAAATAGGTTATTGGGTCTTTTTTCGAGAAACGTTATTTTAAGATTTTCCTTCTTTACATACATTTTACACTATACAAAATACCTGCATCTACTGTTATATCAAAAGATGAATGAAAGGGAGATAATATTCTTCTTTGTCATGTGAATAATGTCGTATTATTTCACGTCAACATTATTTAATGTTTATACAAAATTCAATAAGCCCTGCATGAAAATTAATAAAATTTAAAGTAAATAAAACAATTATAATTTTTATAACGTTGCTATGGAGTAACAATTTTATTTCAATTATCAGAAAATAATTACCTTTGTTATTTGAAAGCGATTTCATTATGAAACGTAAATTATTTTACGGTTTTGATTAAAATGATTAAGCGATGAGGTATTTATGAGAAATTTGTTGAAATATTATCAACATATTGACGAGTTAATAAACGGAAAAACGTGAATACACCCCAGCTTTATAATGGAACGATTCTACATATAGCTCCGCTATAATATTCGCTAAATTTAGAGATGAGAATCGGTTAGGAAAATTGGTAGAACCTGGTACCGTGGCCAAAAATTTGTGGAAGTGTACCCTCCGATAAACCCAAGAGTATACGTGATGGGACAGAATGACTTTTAAAATGAAAAGTTTCGGGAATTTCCTTGAAAAGTTTCGGGAATTCCCTTATTTCAGAAACGGGATAACGCACAAGAGCATCTATTCCTCAATTACCACGTTAATTAAAATTTTATGCTTGTTGGAATGGAAAAAAATAATTATACTTAAAGATTATAAGATGTGATAATTTTTGTGATGTATTTTAACTTCTAATGATCAATTATGAGAGAAGAAAAGTTTTGTTCAATGAATATTTTTCAGGAATGTTTTTAACTTATTTCGATAAACCCTAAGAATAATTTTTTATTATCCTATATTTGCTTCAGGTGTATATTATCCTATATTTGCTATACGTGAATCGATGTATTCAACTGTGTAATTTTTCTTCGGAAAATTACATATTATTTCACATTGTTATGCAATGCTTTGGCTCTTATTCGAGTCTTCGTCTGACACAACTATCTCAACTTTAATATAACATAGTTACATGACAATAAAAATATATAAATTTATTTAGTAAATGTTGACAAAAAATATCATACGGTATCATAAGTATTTGATGAAAAGAGTCATTAAGTTAAATGAATAATATATATTATGTTAAATAAGTAATTATGTGAATTGATTGTTATAAACTAATTGTAATCAATTAATAATTCTGAATTCGATATCAACAACCTTCTTAATTGGATTATATAATTCCCCTCTCAGTCAAGGAGTCAGATGTACTAAGACGATGTTAGTTGGCAATACTGTTCATGGTAGCGTCGCTGCCAGATGCACTAGTGTGGTCGCTACCTGCAGTAAAGAATTTGCATAGATAGAATCAGCAGCGCATGCGCCACCAGTGAAAGACCACGTGCGTGCGTGAATGCGTGTGTGCGTGCGTGGGCGAGTAGGGAAGGGGATAGTAGAGAGCGGTGCCAGAGGGTGTGGGAAGAGTAGATAGCAACCTCTTTGAGGGGAGTATAGAATTCTGCATTTTTATTGAACTAGAAAATAGAATAAAATAATTTTAAACGACCTTCTTGAGCAGACACTTTATTTACACAATTTCATAAATTTATAGAAACTACTTAGTTGACTGTTCCCAATATGTAAGCCCTTTGAGGCAACTGTTTTTATTCCATGATCACCAACATCTTCCTCTCGCCTCGTCTAGGCGGACAGTTAACACATGGTTCGGCGTAGTGAACACCATATTTTGGTCACCCGAAATGTCTCTCAAATAGGGACGAAATTTAGTGAATTTTAAAGTTTTAAAGTTCTTGTTTGTAAGCTTTAAAGTATTGACAGCGGAATGTAATTTTTATGTTTAGGTAAAATTGTGTAAATAAAATATCTGCTCATAAGGTTGTTTAAAATTAATATATTATCTCTTTAGAAGAAGTATAACTTACTGTGGAAAATAGAATATAATTTTTTATCGTGACAACAGTATAAATTACAAAGTTTAATTATGATTGTAAGGGAAAATTAAGTCTCATTTCGAGTACATATTGTGCAAGTTTTGATGTATTTGTAAAATCAATGAATACTTATCTAGCATATATTGTGCGCTGTACAGACTTGCTCATTGATCCAAGAAATCCTTCATCTATGTGTTATTGAATATGAAATGTGCAGGTCATTCCAGGCAATTGAATATTTTACTCTGAATTGCTTTACATAAAAGTATAAGTATTACATATAGTTATACCATCATGACATTCATGTACAATATTTGTTTCTTTCCTGTAGAGTAATTAAGAGAGTATCAACGATTACATATCGTTGAAAACTTCAGGGTAATTTCCTGTTCTAATAACGTAATTAATTGATTACGTTTTTTCTATTTAGAATAATACAAAATTCATCTCATGTTGGTTCTTTGTATTACTTTTGCCTTAATTGCACTGAAACTTAATAACTTTCTCAAAAAGGATCCAAGCGAAGATGAATTCTTGGCTTGGCAAGTCATTCTGTACAGCGCTATGGCGACAGTGGCCAAACTATCGTTGCTCATTACATATCCTGTTTACTGGCTTATTGGTCAAAAAATGGGGGGGGGGAAGAGGAAACTCTAACATTAACCCTAAAAGAGTCTGAAAATACGCAGTAACTCTTTTTTCAAAATCAATTTTGGATTTCTTTTTTCGTCGACGTAACTCAAATGAACTTTTACCACCAGCTTCATTTTTCTTTGAGTTTGTTCTTTGTATCCGCATCATTTTCTCCCATCCTCAAATACCAATTTCATCTCATCATACAATAGACTCACTATTATCAGTGATGTCATATAAAAAATTAGTCTTAACTCTAACGCATTAGAATTGACAGATCAAGAACACATTAGAAAATTTCTTGACACAGTAGTTTCAGTAGTATCATGTTGTATATTGGTCGAGTAAGATGTATTAACAGTTATTTAAGTTGGGACCTTACTACACAGAAGTAATAACATATATTTACTTGTCACGTTCTGAAATTATAGGTGGAGTCGTTTCCAGATAAATTTACCACCATAAACGAAAGTGATGTAAAAAATTTAACTTTGTATGTTTTTTATGACTTAACTATCATCTTGCAAAATTTATGGCAGTGGTATTAGTATTTGTCCAAGAGGGACATTTATCAGTTAAATTATCCCAGTTGTGCTCTTTCAGTATTAGGAAACATTACCGAAATATAGGAAGTCTCGTCAAAACTCAAGAAAATACTGATTTTCTGAAAATATTACTTTAAGAGTAAAAGAGTAACCGATGTAAAAGGTATTTCTAAAACGATTAGTAATTAACTAGCTGGATCTGAGCGAATAATTCGCATGTACAGTTAAAATGAAAAATATTAATGAAGTATAAGAGTCATTGCATGTCAATTCCATAAATGGAGGTTGCTTAACCATTTGTAATATTTATTTTTTATTTTTGGCGTACACATATCTACATGTTTTAACTGTTCAAAACCACATTGCTTTCATTTTTTCAAATTTTGGGTTTTGTGTCGCATATTTTTTGTATTTGTGCGCGGTCTATTTTCGTCAAAAACAGACGTTCGAGACTTTCGCAACATCTGTGAAACAAATTATTCTAGACACTTCATTTTGCTGTTATTGAATAGGCTAATAAGAGTTTTATTTCATGTCTGTAGTTTCTTTGTCTATTTTTCTATTGGATATTAGACTCTGAATTTCAGAAAGTAACGCGAAGAAATGAATGATATGGTTTGTAAACGTTTTCGCACAGTTAACTTCAGTCTTCCTCTACAATGTTGGACAAAAACCTTACTTAAATCCCGGAGAAAATCGGTCATGATAATATAAGTGCTATCATATATTCAGAAGCTACTGTCTGACGTCGATGTAGGCGATCAAATCTAGTTTCTTGCTCATAGTTTTTCACAAAGTTTTTCCGTAATACTCACTAGTAAATTGCAGTATCCGCATGACGTTGAACCGTTAAAAATTGGAGGAAGGTGTTTGATTGCATGAGCTCTCATCAAATGATCACATTGTACAATTTTTCCGTCTCTATCATCCTTAATGTACCGACTTCAGCAAGTAATCGCACAGTCTTCTGCAAATAAACGCACCTTAATATAAGCGAGAAGAAGAAGGGGACCCCAAATGCTTAGTTGTGTTCTTCCGATTTCTTTAGAGTAGCACTATTTTATTCTAACTTCCTGTTATCAATTATATTTACTAACTTTACAGATACGAGATTTGATTTCTGTTCACAACAATTACGTTTCTTGAAAAACGGGAAAGACTTCTACAAATAAGATTCTATTAATTGAAAAGAATTAATTCAGAAAATACCTCCATTCATTTACGTCCGTGATCTGCTATTATTTGGCATTTTATGTCCGACATAGAAAGCCAGTCTTTTGCCGTTACATGGGTTGAAATTGGACACTGACAGATGAAACGAGTGTGAGAGGAGAGGAAGCGATCGTGAGGAGTGGGGGGTGGGGGGTGGGGGGTGCGGGTTGAACGTCGGCGTGGGTGCGCGCAAGTGTTCCAGGATTTATCCCCCTCCCCTAGCCAGGGGGAGTAGCATTTTCTAAGAGGGTGTCGTGAGGGTGCGTGACGCTCAATAGCTCCGCACCTGCCCATTATGTTAATTTCGGACGCGCGCCGTTGCGGATAAATGGGTTTGTGGAAATGAGGTGTTAAGTACGATTACTTATTACTTCGTTTCTAAGAGGAAAGTATTGAAGTATAGTATGATCGGGAAACGAAGAAAATGTGAGATAAATAGTTATAGGTTATTTTCGTATAGTTAATAATAGATATTTCATTTCTAATTTTACAGAAAGACGTGTGTAATTTAAATGTGGGTCACAAATGCAATATATGTTGTTTATAGTACTATAAATTTTTTGAGACATATTTTTGAAGAGCATCTGTTATTGCCAAAATTGAAAATGAAAAGGAATGAGTATATATTCTAATTTTGAATTCAATTAGCTCATTAGCTTCATCAAGTTGCTGCGCACTGTCGAAATGAAGCGAATAAAAAGACAAAACCTTTTTCACAAATTAAAAAGAAATTAATAATCTCGGTATATTTTTTCCATGATGGCTGTATGATATAGGTATCTGGGTTAATTTGCTCATAGTAAGTTACAAATGAACGAAAAAGTCTACATATTAATTGAAAGATATATTTTATTAGATAAAAGTATATAAGAAACAAATACATGAATTATGACTGAAAGATATCACATCAATGGGGTGGGAGGATATTGGATCCAATAATCTCACATTGTACATGCATTCCGTCTTTGATTGCTTAGTCTACCGCGTTCAGAAACTACTATCATGTGCTCCGTGTCAGATATATATATATATATATATATATATATATCTGTCTCTTATACACATCTAGANTATATATATATATATATATATATATATATATATATATATATATATATATATATATCCAGAGTTCGGATCGATATGGAGTCAAAATCGTAAAATATAGACGAAAAAGTTCAATATGCACGAAAAATCCAACTAAATGCACTAAAAAATTCGAAACCTGCTTTTTAAAACACGTATGCATCTACTTATATCTAAGAAAGTGTAATTGTAAATGGAATTACGTAAATAATACCTCAGATAGTTCATACACCATATAGGCCATATTTCAAAAATTAGCATGCAAATTTTGATTGATTACAGAAATTTTAACTAAATTAATCGAGTTCGAACAAAAATCTTAAAGATACGCATTTATATGCACTATTAACCCTCAGTCAACCAATGGGGTACGTACGGACCCCAGAGCATCTTTCGCGACATGCATACGTGACCGTTATCACGGAAAATGATGATATGCTATGACTTAGTTCCTTTTATTCCTCTTTTTACATCAGTACCCGTTTTAAAAAATTTATTTTTGAAATAATGAATTATGTTTTCGAAAATATAGCACCGACTACCGATGGGGTTCGTATGAACCCCCGGAACAAAATGTATTCAATATTTTTTCTATTAATGAATAGCTTTTGAACTGTTTTTCTGTTACTTTACACGAAATGTTCTTTGATATTAGACCATTCTTCGACACTTTCATATTTCTCCAAGTTTGGTAAATATTCATATTACAAGAAAACAGAAGAGAGAAGAATCAAGAATAACTGAAGAGAGGAAGGTATGAGATACACCTAACGAAAGAACATAAGGAGTTAAGAAGTAGACATATGTGCGAGATGAGAAGTATTTTTCATGAAAAATTATACAAAAACATTAAATATATGTCAGGTAATGGAAAATATGTATTAAAAATTAATGTTCAAGAAAATTGGTTTATATACTTGCAAAAGTAAGTTTTTTTCTTCCGAAAAAATATAACAATCGTTTAGGAACCTAGGGGTCCACACGGACCCCACTGGTAGTCGGTGTTATAAAAATTTTGCGGGAGTCGGACGGTTAAATCAAACTCAAATGATCCCAAGCTGTTAAATATTATAGAAATCGATACATCAAAGGCACAGAAAGTCAGCAAAAAATGTGCAAAACATACAACGTCCGAACGTCCTTACTGTGGTCGAACAATGTCGCAAACCCGGATTTTCAAAATCACATCACAGCTCACGATACCTGTCTCGAGAACGTGCAATCGAATATGATAAATATAGCTTCATCGTCTCGCGAAATCCCAACCTGTTTCGGCAGCCGTTGGCAATTTCTCCCGGATGTTCGCGAAAGAGTCCGGGAAGAGGCGGATGTGCAAAAGGCGCGGTCGCTGATCCCATCGCCCACAAAGTACGATTCGCTTTCTCTTTATACGGGACTGACAAATAATTAAATATATGTGAACGAAATAAGAAAAACGATACACTACCTAATTTCTGAAAATTGTACACACCTTTTTTCCGTCAAGCAAATTTCTCACCCCCACCTCATCTTGTAACTCACATCAGGACCATAGTTTGTGTTTCATTCGTAGCGAATTAAACATAAAAACCTAAAGGTATTTTTGTATTCACAGCACTGAATGTGATGATTCTGTTCGATGTCAGTTTAGTCATGGAGCAACGTAATGTATGTCCAAGTGTTTAGAATTATAGATCTCCAATAAAAAACAAAAATATCGGGAACAATATTATCTCCAGACTCGTAGTTCCCGTCTTGTGTTAAAAAGAACATTGTTGTTTGACATGTAAACATTGTTTCTTCCGCAACAAAGGAGCGCACTATACCGAATTCCGATGCTCCTTTAGTGGAATATTTTAAAAAAATTAAATTTCGGCGAGTTCCAAAGTGCATTAGAAAAATAAGGTTACAATATTTTATATATATATATATATATATATATATATATATATATATATATATATATATATATATATATATATATATGAGATGCCGGTCCAGGAAACTGCCCGAGCTTGGTCGGGGATGTTGGCGCGACCTGTCGGTGGCGCTGGAAGATAGGGCATTGCGCCATCGACGACTGCAGAAGCGCCCTTGACATTAAGAGTGCAGCGCCGCGCCTTCTGCTGCCCCCATCCCTTTCCCCTCAAACTGTCACCATCTCGCAAGCGCACGTAGACGCTGCTTCTAGACCTTGGGCCGCGTTGTCTACCATGCGGAAGAGTATATAAGGTGTCCTTTGCGAAGAGATCTATCACACATGGGATGGACGATTATCAAAAACATGTCGAGTAATCGAATTAAGACATTGCGTAAATAATATCCATCATTAGATCGAACAATCCAATAATCAACTTGAGCTTCAAATTAATTTTACATTATCATTGAAACTTTGTCGCAATATTATTAAAATACAGTCTTCTCTTCTCTTTATTACCATATAGAAAGGACGGGATACTTTCTTCATAATACACAGAGTAAAAAACGTTTGATGGAATACGTTCAAAAACAAAATAAATCCATAAACTCAAACAACAAATATTTGGTACATAAAAGTTATTTTAGTATTTTATTCCTTATTTTCATATTTTCCCCAATTACACCCTACTATTTTTCTAATCTATTTACATTAGTTGAAGAAGTCCATCTTAGATTACTTCATTCCCCCCCCCCCCAAAGGACCGACCTGAATTTGTCCTGAAACTGCAAAGAACTAAGGTGTCTTAAGCTTGAAATGAAACGACTTGAACGACTGAATTGCCACCGATATCGGTATCGAGAAAGAAAAAATGCATTACCGTTATGGCGAACCATCTTTCATTTCATCGTTATAGAGAATCGTTATAAAGAGAGACTATTGAATAATAAATCATTTCCACTTGAAGTACCTTCCTGAATGCGAACATTACTATGAGAGTGGTTAGAATGTAAATAATACTATGAATAAAGTGTTACGATAAAGTAATAATTATTAGTAACGGTGAATCCATTGTAACTATACATAAACTCGAATAATTTGAAAACAGCACGCCAGAAAGCAAATAATGAGACAAAATTGTTTCTCAAACTCAATGAGGAAATAAAAATAATCGGGTTGTTAAGAAAAAGTGTCAAACTCTTCTTCATATGTTTTTTTATATAAATGGTATAGAAAAAACATTATTAAATAAAAGTAAATAAATTAATCGACTAATCAATTGACAAAATTGTCATAAAAGTTAATAATTGCTCGAAATAATCGTTCTGAATATAATTTATACATTTTTCGATTAAATCATTTATTATAAATTATGATTAAATTAACCATCCCTTGCTCTCACCTTCTCCAGGTAAACAAAGGAAAAGAATTCTGCAACTCAATACTGGTCTATTGAATTTGCTAGAAAATTGGTCGAAAATGAGAAACGTCACGATTATTTTTGACTTTGGAGGAAATGAACGTGTAGATCTAAAATGTGTCTTTAGTATCAGTAATAGAATGTCGTTCGCGAATTAACTGATAATTTTTAGTCGACTATCACACTTTCCTCTGTTTAATCCCAGTCCTTCACACATTCACTCGAGTTTCACGCCTTTTATTATTATATTTTCGAGTTACAAATAAGGCCAGCTATGAAAGGATAAAATTATTTGGTACGGTATAGAATTTAATAGAAAATGAAATCATGGGTGTAACATTAATGTCTTTGCAAAAATCGAACTCTCAATCTTAGTTGTATATTGTAGCGTGTCGTCTACGGTTAGCATTAATTATTATGAAAGTACTAGCTTCCATCATCCAAGTAAGAAATACGACTTTTTACTTTCTTAAAATGTTACAACTTTAATAACGCACAGAGAGGTTCTATAATAGGATCAGTTAATTAAACCAAATGTAGGGCCGAAAAGCCATCAATAGTTGACACTCAATTGTTTAAAATAATTGTCAAACATCCAATCACATGGATTATGCACTTTAAACCGAGAAAAAACATAGCCAAATCAAGTCCCATAAGTTCAATGACGGTTAAATTGACAACATAATTTACCTAATTTTAATATGGTTTACTTGGTGGACGATTTTATTTACAATTTGATACTGCAGTCAACTCAATAGATGCGTTGTTACCTAATTTTGTACTTTGGAAAATATTTCAAGGCTTCAAAAACTGAAAATATTGGGTTGTAAACAAAGGATATACGTAGGTGTGTAACTTTGCTAAAGACCCACAAAAAATAAACGGTAGGAACAATTTACTCTAGTAAATAAGTATAAGGTCACAAAACACACTCAGATATAAACAACCAAACAAAAGAATTTATCTGGAAGGTACATACCTGTTGTTGTTCTTCTAACGATGCATTTTAGGTAGCGAAAACTGGCATATCCATGTTCTTTTAATTTTTGAACGGTGTTTAACAATTAACGGGAATAAGATGTTTTTAAATCTATCTACCAGAAATAGAATTGATCCTTCCGGTTTTATACCACCCCGTGACGGTGTTCAAAGTTGTAGGAAAGCTATAGGTGACAGCTCTTTAGGGACGTGGGAGAATTAAAATGTCACTATCAGAAACTATCGATATTTGACTATTAATTATCATGGGGGTTGATAAACGAAACTCTCGATAAATATCGATAGTGCTGCATATAGTTTTCCGCCTCCAACCATGTGTGATACTGTCGTGCACGCAAAATCTTTCTCAACGATGAACACACAAAACTCGAAGAAAAATAGATACACAGAACAGACTACAGTGAAATACATCACAAATTAGGAAAAGAAGATTCTTTTCTATGATGAAATTCGGAAATTGTTTAATCAGAAAAAAGTTAAAAGGAAAATTAAAAAAGGTTAATTAAAAAAGCAATATAATTTATTACCCCGATAGAAAATTATTGATATTTTAAAACAAAGCTAGATGGTAGATAGCTACTGACATGTTCTAATCTACACTTTCTCACCTTTTCCCTAAATTTTACACTCTAGAATAATAATTAAAAAGGGATGCCGTGGTGTAGTTCATGAAACTACTACAAATTCTCACATTTTGTTTACGTTATTTGATTAATATAGTATTTTGTGATACAACTTTAAGTTTCGAGAATTCTGAAGTTCGTTAAAAAATGTCAATCTTCAAATCGTTACCGTTACCTTGGATGAAGTAATTAATCACTTTTCGCAGTTCTATTTCAAATGAACTAGCCCTCAGAATTCGAAAAGTAAGATTTATAAATGATGTAGTGACAGGAATAAAACGAGGAATGAAATCTGAGGAGCTTAAAGGTACGGATTGTGTTATAAAAGAACAAGTGGGGAACACGAAAAGGGTTACATTCTTGAAACCTGTCCACTCTGAGATTCTTCAGCGATATCCAGAGATACGTTAAACGTCCTTCTCCCAAACAAATGAACGCCAGCGAAAAGTGGTCCAGACGCCTGCTCATGAAATACAGGGTCAGCGGAGATGCATCGCGGGGCACATAACTTCAGTCTGCATGTTAAGAGAGGTCAACTTCCGAACGTATTTCACAAGCAGCATCTTCCTTGAGTGGCAGCGGTGTGGACTCCCCAGCTCGCTGCCACCAGTGTACTCGTAACACAAAAGTGTCAAGTGTGACGCTGTTAGGAAAGTTGCAACCGGAGAGATTGTAAATGTGTCTCTCACAGAGAGTTTGTGTGTACCGAGGTCCTCTTTTTATGATGAAGAGTGCCATAGGGCTTTGTGGCAAAGGAGTAGCATTTTGCATGAAACTGATTTCAATTGTGTATGACCAATCCTTATTCTAATTTACGCTTGCCTTTGCACATAACGTGTGGGACGTTGCCAATAAATCATTCAAGTATGAAATACCATCCTCCATATTTCATTATGAATACCTCATTAAGCCTAACTCAGTTTCTACCATCTAAATTTTAGATTTGTAAGAACTATTATTATTTTGACGGAAATAATAATAATAATAATAGTAATAATAGTAATAATAATAAACTTTATTGTCAAAAAGCTGTTACAAATTGCGTATGAGCACGTGGAGGACAATAAACTAATTTACTCTCCGAAAGCAAGCAAGGGACCTTCCCATCAATTCCGATCAAGAGCTCTAAGGCAGAGATGGATTTAACATTTAACATTTTAATACTAATGTGCTTTTAACTAAAACAATAATTGAAAGAAAATGCATAATGTGAAAGAGGGATAAAAAATAGTGTTTGTTGTGCCGAAGCTGAAGTGATATACTTAATGACTCTTTCGTGATAAAATTTGAAACACACAGAAAAGTTGTAGAAGAGTCACCATTTTGTCTCTTCTCATTACGGTTCTTTGAACAAAATCAAATCATTCTTAGGCAACAAGTATCTTAAGGCATTTTACGATCTTAGGAAATAAGAGTTATATGAACGACGACTTATTCGGCTAGAAGAGACTTTTATTAATCTTCCGTAGCGTAAATGCTTCAGACATAATAAAGATCTTCAGGACAGACCAAACACTTTATCAGCAGACGAAAACCTATATGAATAATTACGAACAATACGAATCGAGTCTACACATGTTTAATTTATGGTCATTTAAGTTTTATTTCCTTCCTGTTCAGTGGGTCATACCAATTTCTCAGACATTCTTCGGCAAAACAAAAGAACAGGTTTCGGTATCCATGAATATCATCCTCGCTCGTCCCTTCTTGGACTCCCTTCGACTCGTCGACCCTTTGAGATCAGCGAATAGCGCGTGACTTGTTCCAAGACCTCATAACAGAAGAATACCTTAGAAGGGACACAGGAGAGTCCGCACTCGTTCGCACTTCATCTATTGCTACTGGAGAGGGACGGAGGCACATGTCGGACATCTGACTCCATTTCGGTTTTCGGGTGACGGGACGATATATCTTGATCACTTGGTCCTCAATCGTAATTTCAGCAATGGAGAGACTACTTAGAGGGCAGTATTGAATACTTCTGAAGTGTAGAATTATTCTAGAAAGACTAATCATTTAGAAAAATATAAAAAATATAGCTGGTGACTATTTAAGATGGAGACGAGGATCTGTGGATGAATTGAGAAAACAAAGAAAATAATTAGGTAATAGCAAGATAATTAACGCAAATAAAAGAAAAATTAAATACTCATAAGATTGCATATCTTTTAACTGACGGTAAGAATTTTTTTTTTTTCAATTTTTCTCGAGTACATGTTCACAGATATATGGACGTTACGGGTTAGTCGCTAATAGATTGATGTAGCCCAAAAAATTACAAATCTCAAAGATAAGTATCTTATTTAGTATGTGTGTAGTTACGAAAATGTTAATGCATACGAGTGCAACATGAAACATGCAATGCCTCATTTTATGGTTTTTTTAAGACCTATAACTCGCTTATTTTACTTTTTTGTCTAGGATCAATACCAAAGTCACTAGATCAAGAAAACATGAAAAATCGCTAATTTCGCACTTTAAGATCTTATTGCAGAACCATCTCTACGATCCTCCAAATGATGCGGGTTGGGGTCTCAGATTTTCGTCTTTGACATGATAGAACAAATCCCTACCTTCCAAAATTCGACTCATTGCCTGTTGTGTAATTGGTGAATATAATGTAGTCGGCAAATGCTTTTAGATCGTCAACGTAAAAACTCGCCGGCCTGTGAAATTTATCATCACTCCTTTCTGCTGAGGAAGGCATATGACATATTAACTGTTCGAGAGATACAAAAGGATATCAGTAGGTTTGAGTCCATAGAAGAAACCTTACTTTTCAATTGGATAAAATAAACATTTCATAAAAATACGATTCGAGGTAGCTTCCTATTTACAACATTCATATTTGAATAATAAGAGCTTTTGATTTTGCTCCTGTTATTATGGAAGAGTGGAGTCAGCATGGCTCAGTGGGTGATGATCGGAATAGTCAGGGTGAAATTTTTACAAGCTTTTATTTAACTAGACCTGTTAGTTAGTATATTAGGGCCGAAATTGCATCTGAATTTGAAACCAGTTCCCCCCCCCCAACCGATTAAGCTGAAACTTGGCGCACATACATAAACCCGATGACAATGCAATATTATGTCTAACTCAAAAAAAAAATTTTAATTTTTAATAATTGTAATGTAAAAAAAATTCTGAGATACCTCCCGGCGGATTGTTTCTGGGAATTATAACGAATTATATAACCAACGCCATTTCATTATAACTTCTTATATAACGAACAGCGGAGAACTTCGTATCTTATCATTACGGTCGCTTATCAAAAGAATGTTAACGCTTTCGGAAGGTTATGACAATTTATGTTATTTATTTATTTGTATCAAATAAAAGTTTGTGTTTAAAAAGATTTTTAGTATTGTGAACTTGTAAACGAGCAAGATTAATTATTACAACAAATAAATAAACAAATTCTAAAACTGAAAAGTATAAAACAATAAATAAAAAACTTATTTTTTAAATAAGCTTTTATTTACACCATGTACTAAAATGAATCAAATAAGTTTATATTTGTATTAAGGTTATGCAGTGCCAAATGTTAATATCTCCATACATATTTCACGTTAATAGATCCTAATAAAAATAAACGATTCTCCTGTCTTTATTGCTCAAAATGATTTAATATTCTATGATGAATTATTTGTCTCCAAAAAACTTTATCCGTGAAATGTTGATAAAAGTGGATACCCATTAACTTCATAGGACAGTGATTGGTTATAAAGCAAGTATGTGCCGAAGTATCTATTTTCCTTTCAACAAGTTTCGCTATTCACTAAAGTTATATTTGTGTAGAAAAGTGTATAATTTACACATCCATAATCCATAAATTTCTCCCTGGAGATTGATGACCTTTTAGAGAATTTTAAAGACTTCTACATAAAAACATTAGGCCACCCAATCTACCTAAGAAACGTAGTGGGGTTTGAACAGTTTCATTATAATTCTCCTTTCTTACTATAAGTAACAATATAATAATTAATTTCATGAAATTAGATAAAAAGTAATATTTAGAAAGTATTAACAATGAGTAAGAAACTGCGAACAAATTTAATATTGACCAGTCGTATCTCCATGATATTAAAAACTCTACATGATTTCTGTTCGCCACCTATACCTCCATGGATTTGATTTATTTCGTTCGAATTGCATATCAATATAGTTAGGGTATTGAGAGGGCTTTTTAATCCATTAATTAATTAAATTTATAGTCAAATGCAGTTACAAACTGCTTATGACTACGTGGAGGACAATAAACCAATTTACTCTCTGGATGGAAGCAATTCACCATCCCATCAATTCACGAATCACGGGCTCTAAGACAGAGGCGGATTTAACATTTCAGCACATTCCTGAGATGAGTATAAAATAATTCAGTTCGTGTAATAATATTAACAGAATAACAACAAATTTCACAGTTACTTCACAAGAACGTATTATCAAACTATACGATATTTGGAAAATATTGTTCTTAAATCGTGACTATTAAAATAATTCTAAATTCGAGATAAATTATTTCAATAGACCACCGGCCCTAGCCTACGCCTAGAGTGCCTGTATATAAAATCCACACGAAGGAGAACCAGAGAAAAACCCGGCCCAGGATGGTTTAAGTTAGTACCTGGAGAAAACTGATACAAACGATATAAAAAGTCAAATATCAAGAAGTTTTATTGTAATGAACAAGAGATATTCACGTTCATAGTTCAATAATTGATGGTAGAGATGTGTGCGAAAAGACTTCTCCGGAGAAATACAGATGACACTCAGGAGACTATTGTGGCGCCTCGTCGTAGGACAGAGAATACGCATGGAGAGCAGTCGCGCCATATAGCCTCATCAAATAAATAATAAATAAATTTATTGTCAAAAAACAGTACAAACTGCGTATGACCACGTGGAGGGAAAAAAAACTAATTTACTCTCCGGAAGCAAGCAAGGGACCATCCCATCAATTCCGATCAAGGGCCCTAAGGCAGAGGCGGATTCAAAAAATTCAGCAAAAATTCCTAGATAAGATAAAAAGTTAGCTGCGAGTTATAATACTAATAGAATGTCAATATGTTTGTAATTTTAAGCAAAAAATTACATGTAAGTTATTATCGAACTATAGATTATTCTGAGTATAGTGCTTAAAAATTGAAATAACACTAAATTCACGATTTATTGTTACAATAGACCCGCCCCTAGACAAAGCCTAGAGAACCTGTATGATAAATCCGCCTCTACCCGAAGGAAAACCGGAGAAAAACCCGGGCCAGGATGGGTTTTTCATCGGAGTACAACTCCACAGGCGTCACCAGTTCTTTCTTTCCGATCATTTTCAGTCATCCCCATGGGATACCATCACTCGGACAAAAAAATACGTTTTTCTATTCATCTCGAATATTATCATTTTAATCCTATGAAGTATCTTTTTGTCATTTCTCACATCTTACTTAACCACTTACCATAAATGAGGTATCATTATGAAGTTAATTATCAAGCCTTTTTGTTATTTAATGAGATCTCTCCGCCTCCTCGTCGTCAGAAGAATCGTAATCTTGTATTTGATCAGTCACCGTTTTCTGTAAAAAGAGTTGTATGAACTCCAACATCCCCATAAACGCTCCCCGCCTACACGTATCACGGAAGGGTCTCGATGAAATTCGCGTCCAGATAATTTGAATAATAACTGTAGTTGAGCCTGAGGTCAACAAATAGCCAGCAGTGGGAATAGAAAGATACAATAATAACGACATTCTATACATAAGCGGCATTATCATGACTGACTAACCGAGTGGCTGACTCATTCATCAACGCAGAGCCTTAACAAATGAAGCAAAGAACATGAAATTTAGATAATATGCGCCTTTTGCAGCAAAATATTAATTTTAAATGGGTGAAATAGAACAAAATGTGAGCTTTTACTATTTCTACAATATCTTACGAACTTAGTATACATCAACTAAGTTATCATCATAGAATGCTAAAATCGTGAATTTAAATATCTAGAAACGGGTCTTTGTTTTTATTTAATATTTCATTTTTTACTGAGTGACTAAGGAACAGAAATAATTTCATGTTTCGCATTCACAGCACTCGCGTTAGTATCTTCTTCTTGCATTGTTCCATGAAATAATAAAATTATCAAAAAGATTTTTGTATATAAATGTTGATCAATGAAATATCTAAAAACTAATTTTTGGAATTTTCGATAATTTTCTTTTTGATCGGTGAAAAGCGGTGCAAATGTTGGGTGTGTTTCGCTCAATGACTGTTTCCTGTCTAGTTGATTAAAGGTAGAAAAGTAAAATTTGGATACGATGTTGCATTTGCATTGTAGAGGAACACTAAAAAATGATTTTTTTTTAATTTATACTTTAAAAGACCTTATTTAGGGAGTTTTCGAAGTTTCGCTTTTTTTACTGTACCTAAAAGTAATTGATCTAGTTTTTTATATGTGAACACTATTATTTCCGATATCTTGAAACGGATGTTCGAGTTTTTCGATGTTTCATTGACATTTTCGATGACAGTTCATTCATTTAGTTATTTCATATGTTTATTCCTTCCCAACCACGAGAGCTTTGGCACACCTTTTAGAAAAAAAGACGTAACAAAGTTTATGTTGTATTTTAATAGATACATCTTATTCATCATTTAGGTGCAAGTTTACTAGTTTCCGGTCAGTGCTGCATTCTGATACAAAAATATAATGTTTTAAATCGTATTATAAATATTATATTTGAGGACAGGTCCTTGATCCGTTGAAACTGTTCAAAGCTCCTATGCGAAATCTTATTTTGTTGCACGTGTCAAGTGTTCATATATACAGAGAGTAATACTAGTGGGTTGGAGTCTTTTACATTTGGATTAAATATTTCTGATGTTGATAGGTATCTATGCAAAATTCATCTTAAGATTTCTTAAGATTTATTATGAAAGATTTCTTAAGATTATAATGTCAAAGAATACCAACAAATTTGTACTTAATAAATCACAAAAAAAAATTCAAGTACGTAATATTATAGGACTACAGATTATTAGGAATTTATAGTTAATAAATCGTTACTATTAAAATGACTCTAAATTCGAGAGTAATTAAGGCAATATTCCGCCTCTCCTAGGGAAGAACCTAGAGAGCCTGAATATAAAATCCGCCTCTATGTGATGTAGAAAAAACAGAGAAAAAACCGGGACAGAATGGGGCTACAGAATAAATGTACACTACCGTCCCAAGGTTGAGTACAGATAAACCTAAATTTATTTGAATAATATTAAAACAAAAATAGCATTAAGAAAAATAGTTTTGAAAAATATTAATTTATTTTGAGTGTACCAGAACAATGGTGAAGTATAAGACAATTGACGGATTTAATATTAAAAAGAAACATTTAATGGGAAATTTTTAACCCATTTTCACTTCAATTAAAATCAATAAATTCTTTTATATTGTAGAAGTAATGGTGCAGTAGGTAGCTTTTTACCGCGGATTTGAAGAGATTTAATTTAATAAAATCTTTTACGTGTTTGAGGGAATATAATAATAATGTAATCGATTTCAGATAGATATTCATTTCATTTGATATTGATCTTCAAGAGATCGAGGTGGGTCCTCCTGAAACCGGATACTTAGAATCTGCAGTAACCGTAAAAAATCAAATGACTACTGTGATAAATCAAGATTTGTGCAAATGCATCCATTCAAGCTAAACCCCCAACGTTTATGTGTCTCAGTTTGCAGAGGAAGAATTTCGCATTCCTCGGGATTCGATTCAATCGGAGTCCTTCTTCGAAAGCACTTTCTTCTTCAACGCGATCTAAAAAGCAGTTCTTAAACGCTCCCATAAATCAGAGCTCACGCCACTCGGAGGAACGAGCGTCGCGCTCGGAGCATGGAACAAAGCGCTCACTCGCTCGCAGTCCACTCCGTCGCTGCCCCCAACCCCCGCACCCCAGCCGGGTCGCGAACCCAGCGCCCTCGCCACGTGCGCGACGACCGAGACGAATCGCGCGCGTGCGCACAAAGCAGAGTCGGCGCCGGGTTTCGAACCGAAGGCCGGTCGGCCGTCGCTCACGGCGGCGATGCGGAGCGCCCTCTGGCCGCGATGCTCGTTTGTCACCTGCGTCTGGCACGCGCGGCGCGGCGCGGCGTTCGCGTTTTGTTCTTGTTTCGCGGGCGGAGAGGCATTTCCAAATTGTAATTACTTCTCTGAATTGCTTCGATGGTGGGGATTTTCGAGAACGATTAAAGGTGTTGTTATTCCCAAGAGTTAATAAAATAATTCTTTAAAAGATAATTATATTACTCGAAACCCGACAAACCCCTTTTTGATGCTTAAGAGCGACATCGTACCGATGAGACACCGGCATCCTGAATGTCATTTAATCTTGTTTCCATAAAGTTGTGATAGGAATAAATAACTAAAATATTTTTGAAACACTTCATTGTGTGTTGAGATATAACTCTGAATGTAGGACCATTTTGGAAACTTACAAACGCAAAATAAAAGAAACACAAAAAATGATTACTTCTAGTAGATTGTCTGAAATGATTCAAAATCTGTACATTGGTAATTTTTGTAATATTTTAATATTTATTTTAAGTTCAGAATCATCATAAACTAATGTATTCTGATAGAAATTATAGGGACTTCAATTTTACATCTTATAAATCACTCTTAAAATAAATACAAAGTAATTTCCGTCAAAAAAATTATAAAATCTTGTAAGATATTAAAACGTATATTTATTTTTGTTTTAAAACGTACACTCGAGCTCTTCGTACATCACACAATGTAATAACTGGTTTAGTACGTAATAATAATAATAATAATAATAATAATAATAATAATAATACGTTTCAAGGTATGGTTATTCTCAAGAGTTTATAAAAATTGTATCTCTTAAAAATAATAATATTATAGCGTCTAGCATTATAAGCCACACTTTTTAGATAACGGAATCATGTATTGGATCAGAACAATTCAATTTGATATGGAAAAAACTCTTGGAGACGTTTTATATCAGAAATGATGCACATTACAAGCATTGAAAGTACACATGAGCATTGAATTTGCGATCTGATACTCATCATTTATCAAGTATGTGTAATGTAGATGACACCTGCTTATGATTTTGCAATTTTTTTTGTGGTGTGTAACTGTTAGTCATGTTGTCATGATCCACTTTTATTAACAAATGACCATGAACTGAGGAAAAGTCTGCACGTTGCGTTTGTAAAATACTGAAATTCAAGTGTGCAATAAAGATAGTCAGATAAAGATTGTAAAAATAGTAGTATATCGTGGGGATTCTAATCTCTCGCCATAGTAATTGTTATGCCTTATATACTTTTCTGATGTAAATCATATTATTATTGTTATTATCATTAAAATAGTACTTCAAAGGAATGTAAAGTAATCATGTCAATAAATTGATTTGAAATGACATTTTTCTGATATATAATATTACACAAATTTTATATGATATTATTATAGTATTTATAATATCATATAAAGAATTCGGATAAAGAGATGTAAATATTATTTTTACCCCTCGTTTCTGCGGAACTCACGCTGCAGTCTAACAATTTATGCTGTTACGTTTATAAAGTAATTGCGTTGATTCAATGATGACTAATTCACTAATCTCTTTTATGTAGGACCAATTACACTTCCGAATAACAGCGACTTAAACCAACTTTCAACTTCATACACAAATTAGAACACCGCTGCATTATGGAAATCAGGAAATTTCTTCACAAATGGACTTTCTATTTTCTTGATTGTCATATTAACCATATCCAATTAGGATATTTGGTAACTTTGTAGTTTGGTTACCACTATGATATAATCACAATATGACTTATGAAACTGGTCGAGATTCATAACTGATCGCGTAGTTTGGGAACTACTAATGTGTGCCTAATTCATAGGTGTAATATACCTATTTCGAACTTACCACTTATACGTGGGAGCGTAACTAATACTGGTGGCAGTAATTGATCTTAAATGTCTCCCTATTTTCTCACATATTTAAAAAGTTGATTCAGAAGAATTTATTATTTATGCGTATTGATGATTTGGCATTAACCTTCAATATTACTTCTCCTCTCTATTCGCGAAAATGTTGCACGTTCTGTAAGGAAGTTTGAATGCACGAACTGAGCAGATCTTCCTTCCTGGACAACCCAATATATTAATATTTATTTTAGATCGCTTCAAATGTTCTTTATTAGTAATAGGTAACACAATTTCCTTAAAACTATATTCTCAATAAACTCTTTTACTAGGAACAATTTATCTAACCCAACTAAAAAAACAATTTAAACAATCAAGGCATTCGTCAAGGAATACCATTATCGTAAAATCGATTTGTACTCACACTGGATATTATTTTTTCTTTCCAACTATATTTTAGTAGCATTGTGCTACTAAGATATAATAATAGAAAATAGAAAGTTTTTTGATATTTAAACAATTTACCATTCGAAACTTTTGTCTTTAATTTTTGTAGCAAAATAGTTTATTATTGTGAGGAATACCTATAAATAACATTTTTGTCACTAAACCGTCTCTATCCTAGTTTCCACCATTTCGTATCTTAATATTTCTATCATCTCCATTCACTGTTAAAATATTCTTTTTAATGTTCTTCCAAATGGTTGACTTAAAGTTTCTTTATAATTTAAGGTTATTTGCGAAGCTTCCGAGCCAAACGCTGGGTTCTAGAATTGGGTTGAAGATAATATTCTTACGCAAGAATTTTTTAAATGTTGTAAAATTAAGAATATTAGTATTTACTGTTACGTGTTTCTAATCATGACGACGGGACTTCAACCATTCTAAAAAGGAAATACGAATTATTGTCGTCCTGACATTTTCTGGTGAAATCTCCCTTCTCTCATGAAGAAGCGGAATATTTTTAGATCTTTATAATATTATACCATCTTCATTATAGAAGAGACTCTTTGAATGAGGCCATGAATTTGCAGAGGAGTGTACAATTAGCGTATCATTCCGGTGACTGACAGTGAGCGGCCGATGGCGGCGACAGTCACAGGCGTAATATTCTACTCGCATCGCGCTGCTATCTTTTATGCAACGTTCACGCACACTCGTAACATGCTCTCCCATCTACCATAGGGACTAATGCATGTACCGGNATTACGAGTTATAATACTTTAATATTATACCATCTTCATTATAGAAGAGACTCTTTGAATGAGGCCATGAATTTGCAGAGGAGTGTACAATTAGCGTATCATTCCGGTGACTGACAGTGAGCGGCCGATGGCGGCGACAGTCACAGGCGTAATATTCTACTCGCATCGCGCTGCTATCTTTTATGCAACGTTCACGCACACTCGTAACATGCTCTCCCATCTACCATAGGGACTAATGCATGTACCGGAGGAGACCAGTGACCTTCTACCTCTCGTGACGCTGGTTCAAACCGTATCTCATCCAAGAATAGGTGGAGGTGGACGAAGTGTGATCGCGGCAGGTTTTCACATGGTACTCCTTATACCACAGACTATCATTCCACCATAAAGTCACTAATCATCATTTCTCATTCATCCTCATCAGTCAAAAGCTGAATAAGATCATGCATTGTCTTGGTCGTTACGATCTATATCGCGCCATCAGGCAACAACCGAAGAGTTTTGGCAAAGCTACTCAGCTGCGTAACTGACGTGGTTTAATCTCATGCAGCCATCAGAAGGCGCAATCTTAATAATGTAGGCAATAAAATTAATTAAATTTATCGACCGAAAACCCCCACTCACCGATTCGAATTTTTTTTGCGAAATTTCATTTGTAATTTTCTTTCTCCCTTTAATTTGTAACTTTTTTTTTACTTATCTTTGAAGTTATGAGATAATATTATCAGATCCAAACAAATCACTCCGATTCAGTTAAATTTTTTATAAAATTCATTATTGGCAACTTTTTAGGAGAACAATTTTATAGTGACAGATCATGCGAAACAATACCGAAAAATGAGTTGTTTCTATTAAATAAATGAAATTACCATACTGATATCTACGTAGTTTTTCAAAATACATTTTGTTAATCACTTAATCGAGCTTGCTAGCCCTTAATTGTCTTAGGGGCCGTCAACACATAACGAAAAAATTACCATTCTTTAACTTCCCCTCCCGTCCATATTATACCTGTAATGATACTTATTACCCCTCCCCCCAATTAAGAAAATTTTTTGTTGTCTTTTTTAGAAAATGTGTGTTTATACTTTTATTTCCTGACTTAATTGTTCGTTTCTCATTGCTCCGTGCTGTCACAGGGCGGTTGCGTTCATGGATTACGGTGACAAAACTTGGGATTAAAAGCATTCTATAAAATATGTTTAAAAAAATCATAAATTCTAGTTGTTACTTAGTTATTAATACGCAGAAAAAACATATGATCTGTAGCATGATGATATTTCACACTTTATTTTCGTTCTAACATTTCTGTACTCATGATCAGTTCCGCGATAAATCTTATTTAAATTTAGTCTTCATAGTAAATCAACTATTCTCTGAATGTAATCACACAAGCTGACTACGATGTTTCACTATGGTAATGAACATGATCAATAGAGTTCAGATTTGTACAGTATAACATATTTTAATTTCTAGTAAATTTATAGCATGGAATAAAAATAGAACAAAAATTAATACGAATTAATACGATAGAATGAAACTCATTGCGGAAACAGGTTATTCTACGCAATATTTTTTTAAAGGAAATAATACTGAAGTGTAGTGAGACCCTCCGTGGGCTAGCTCGTCACCAAGTAATGCCGGGTTCGTTTCCCGGTGAGGTCAGAAAAAATTGTAGCGTTTCACATTAATGTTCTAGTTCATATAGTTGTGATTAATGGAAAGTGTACACTCCTTTCTCTATCCATCTCCTCCTGGTAGTACTAACTACTTCTGCTAACCCCTCCACGTAGGCCAAGTTGTTGGTAAACCCAGCTAATTGGCCCACCTACTAACAAAAAACTTTCACCCAAATCCGACCTCCTACGCTCCATGTACATAAGTTTCAATAGCACGTTACATTTCCCATTTCCAAATACAAGAATTAAAAAAATCTGGAGTGTGCCTCACTCAACTTTCCAATTACAATTCAGAACAAAACACCCAACATAACGCTAAAAAATAAGAAAAAGGAAAAGAAACTTCAAAAAACAAAAAATTGTATATTGTAATTATTAAACAAGATGACATATTTCGAGGGGTGTCTACAAGACTTACGCAAACTGCGTCATTGAAATTTTTTTAGGGGAGGGTTTTGCAAAATGGAGGTTTTTGGAAGTTTAGAATATTTAATACTTAAATAATATACTTTGAAAAATAGCATGTATTACAATAAAAATCAGAACAATGTCGTATTCATTTTTAAACTTTACGTCCATTTTAATATGATAAATAATTTCAATTCATTTTCGAAACTGATGAATAAGTTGTAAAAGGACATGCCGAGCCGTAAAAAGACAAAAGACAGCTAGACCGCTGAATAACAGACAAGAGCTTGGGATTCGGGTCGGGGAGTCATTTCATGTCTATGAAAAGACCGGAAGACTCTTCGCCTTCGCATAAAGAAGAAGTGACAACAGATACCTGCCTCTCTATCTCTCAATGCTAAGATAACTCAACAGACGGCCGATCTAGAAAACAGCGTTCAACTAAAGATTCATTGCTTTGCCTCCGGTGTGTTTGTTTACTTTGAGTGATCAAGATCGGAGTTGAATTTTGTATCTTGTCTTTTTTCCCATGTTTTGCCGTTCGTAAGTCTGCGTGTTTTTGTTTTGGTGCTTTACCCGATTTGGAGGAATTAATCAATTTTTACTGTGTTAACAATAGTTTTTGCGTTTCTTCTGAGTCATAATCTCTTAGATATGACAAGTGGATAGAACTTTGCCAAAAAATATTAAAAATTTTAAATACCTTAAGCGATGTGCAATGTTAGTTGATATACTGAGGAAGTCTGAAAAATCATCAAGCGTTACTGCGTGTGGTTTAAGGTATGAACGGAAATCAAATAAAGAACTGTTGATTCTCGAATTGTTCGTTATATTGTCTTCTTTATTATAAATTAAGTTCACAAACACAGTCACGAATACCCATACTCGCATCAAATTATACAACATTTTTTTTGATGACTTTCCTGGTCTATGCTTCATAAAATTGCTTCATAAAATATGCAATTAGCATAATGTCATATATGCTAATTGCCTCATCTTCTTTCTTTTTATATCTTACATGTGAAATAGGGGACATGTATCTGAGTGCTTATCCACAATTATCCAGAATTCAATAATCCAATGAAACGTAAGAAACCTCGATGTCTCAGTTTAACGCGTATGAATCTGAGTATGGTTCTTTGAAATTTTAAAAATTCACACTCAGTTCTACTGCTGAAATATAAATTAAAACCTAATTACGTTTAAATTTATCCTTATCAGTAAAGTGGAAATAGGTGATGAACATTCTTGTTACTTTATTTTATACGTGGTCTAGAGACAGTATTGTAACCAAGAAAAAAAAATCGCGAGATTTTAATAAATATATGAGTTTTTAGTGTCTCTGACACCGAAAGTATTTTTTTAGTTCGAAGTTCCTAATACCGAATAGCCTGTAAAATATCGGAAGGCGACTGGCCATCTCCCTCACTGACACCACTTCTTCGTTCCCAAACGTGTCAGAGTTGCTCTCTGACTCATCACCTTTCGCTCACACCAACACCCTTACCCTCCGCGGTCGGAATGATTCGGCTACTGGATATTTCTTAGTGCAAACTATTTTTTAACGTGCAAGTAAAATACAACAAAATTGTTTTGTTTTGGATTCTGCGCAAAATTTGAAGGAAAATGTTACCAAACAATAGCCATTTTCAAGCAATCACTTTCCCTTTATTTGGTATTCAGAAGAGTAAACTGCTGTAGTCAACATTAATATAGAATGCATGAAAGTGATTGTTTTTTTCTTTGTAAAGTTAGTTAGCGTAGTATATTGATAAGAGTTTTAAAAGTGTATGAGGAAGTAGGTGCATTGGTTTTGCAAACAGGTTTTAATATGGAGTTAGGGTAAATAACAGGGATAAAGTTGTAAAATATTTCTCAATATTTGGAATATGATTTGGAAGTGTCAAAGCAAACAGGGGGGGGGGGGATCTGCGTCATAGGGGGTGGACACCTCTGATATTTCTAAGATCAATCGGTTGCAAAATATTGATCATCACAGTATACGGTAAACTCCTAAAATTCATAATAACAAAATCAAGAACATTGTATGAAATATCGTCCACATTAAACTCTTTGCTATAGCCTTATTGGATGGTTAAAAAAGCGCCTCCAAGAAAACTACTTGTTTACGTAATAACTTTTCGCAGTATCTCGAAAACGGTGTGACGTACGGGAATACGGTTTAGCAATCTGTACGCAGAATTAACTGACCAATCAAAATGCTTGTATGCATATCTTCAAAATTTTGAATATGTAGAAACCAGAAGTGGAGCGCGGTGTGTAAATGAAGTTGGAATGAGCTGTCCAGAAATAGACTTCTATAATAATAAATTTATTGTCAAAAAACAGTACAAACTGCTTATGACCACGTGGAGGACAATAAACTAATTTACTCTCCGGAAGCAAGCAAGGGACCATCCCATCAATTCCGATCAAGGGCCCTAAGGCAGAGGCGGATTCAAAAATTTCAGCAAAAGTTCCTAGATAAGATAAAAAGTTAGCTGCGAGTTATAATACATATATAATGTCAATATGTTTGTAATTTAACGCAAATATGTTTGTAAATTTACATGTACAAGTTATTATCGAACTATAGATTATTCTGAGTATAGTGTTTAAAAATCATAAGAGTTGAAAAAAACACTAAATTCACGATTTATTGTTACAATGAACACGCCCCTAGACAAAGTCTAGAGAACCTGTATAAGAAATCCGCCTCTACCCGAAGGAAAAACGGAGAAAAACCCGGGCCAGGATGGGAGAATACGTTCTATTCTTAACGTATTCAAAGTTCAAGTTTAAGTTTGGTTTCGATACATCAATTTGCTTGTGAGTTATCTGGGGAACAAATTTCTTAACGTACATACGCACACACACATACATACATGCATACACACGACATTGCATATCATCGCCAAAACTGGAAAATAGACACTCCTGGAGCCAATTCGCGAAGATCCGAAGTTAAGGCGCGTGCCTAATTGCTTCACAAAATCAAAATATTAAACGTGTGTAATTTTAAGTGTTTGCATAAGTTACTGAATCTAGTGGCAACTGTTGTTAAATCGTTTTTACACGTATTAAATAATTTTTCTTAACTTGATGTATCTCTTTTCATATTTTATATGGGTATGAAATAGAACTCTCGAGTTGGAAAAAACTTCTGATTTTTTAGTAATTGTTACACCTCTGAATAACCCGACACTTGCATTAATTACTAATTCATAAAAAAATTCGTTTAATATTCAAACTTGAAAAATTGACGATAAATGTTGTGTTAAAATTTAGTTTGCTACTTTCGATACTTCTTTATGATCTTTAAATTAATATAAAATTAAATTAATAGAATATTTAGAGTTAATTAACTCGTCAGTAACTTTTCCAATTGGTTACAGATAATGAAAGGAGTTTTCAAATTTTACTTCTAATTTACACACAAAAAGATTAATAATATACTCGTAAATAAACTTCTTGTATTGTTTCTCAGGAATAGAAGAAATGTGGTAATGTATAGTTACCAATTATAAAAATAAAGACGGGTATAATGGTGAATTGAAAAACACGCGTGATTTAATTAAGGAAAATTCTTAAGTCAAATTGCTATGCCAAAATTAAAATGTGTAATTATTTTGTAGGTCATGGCGAATCAGTATGAAATCACTTTTCTCTCATTTCTCTGCAATGAAGCGTTCAAGAAGACGAAACTATTTGAGACATTTATTGTAAAATATTTCCAGTATTTCTAGGAAATCTGGAAATTTACTTTCATTGATTTACTATAACGTATATCTTCTGGGGGGAATCAGAAAGGAATCAGATAGTGGGTGGTTATCACTTACCTTTTTTTGACATTTCTGTCTTTGAATACAATTTGCATTTTGTTCATATTTTTAATGTTCTCACTGTCTACTTGATAATGTATACACGTGGCTATTGGTACTATAAGCATTCGACAATCAATATTTAGCACGGAACAAGACTAATCGTTTTGTCCCCGTTTCTCAAAACGAATTATTCACATCATACATGTAAAGCAAATAATGTATCTCTAAAATACATATTTGGATGTTCTCATATCATCAAGGACGGTAACCAAAATTTATTTCGAAATTCTTCGAGACAAAATCATGTATTTGTGAGTATTTATGTAATACTTCCATTCAACGGACGACAGTTCTCTATCTTCTGATTGAATAGTGATTGATACTGATTCTAAAGAAATATTGTAATTAAAATTTTTCTTCAAAATCAGTTTTCACCACATCAAAAATTGGTGGATGAAAATTTATTTTTTAGTTTTTTTGATATAAGTATTTTTGCTTTTTATTATCTTTCTTGAGTTTTTAATACACAATCACTATTAGGTTATGTACGTATAACGCTGCTTAAATTCTGTAAGATGAAAAAGATTTTTAATTTTCAAAATATAATGCAGTACTTCAATGTTTAAAATAATATCTCATTTTCATCATTAATTTTGGAGATAAATAGTAACTCAATTAAGTCCCAAAAATGTTTCGTAACTTATTTTAGAATTCTGAATTTTGTGAGGTCACTAATGAAAAACTAGAATGATATTTTATTATATTTGAAAATTTAGTTTCTTACTTTTACCACTAAATGTTATTCTTTGTTTTTTCTTTAAGAAATTGAATGTAATAAATATCTCATTATATTCACTCAATTCATCCAATTATGTTTCAATCATGAAGAGTCTTCGATAGCTAACCAAGCAGTTACAATTTTTGTATTCGTACTCCTCGAGAAAGGAAATTTTTAGGTCTGCAAGCCAATTTCTGCATATGTAGACCGTTGGGTATGACTCATATCCGTTCCTCGCGAATGCATTCAACAGATCCGTGGTGTAATGATCGTTTCCCGCATTTTGCGCATTGGTGTATTTATTTTATTTTGTGGTCCTACTTCACAGCAGACGGCGCCTGTGAAACAACTTCTGAAGCAAATTCGAAGGAAATCGTACATGATTCAGTCGGAGACTAATAACATGGAAGAGGAACCCTTCGGGCAGAATTCATTCGTTTTGACTCTTGGAAAAGATTTTTGCTGTTTCCTGTGCAAATTACAGTTTCCGGTACCCTTGGTTGAACACTTTTGGTTATAAAAGTTAAGAAAAATATACTATTTGTCATAAGCAGAGCTGGAAACGATATACACTATACCACAAAAGTCTCTCATAAACTATAAAGATTTCTCAATAATGTACAAGTACATATTATTGGTTATAGTAATTTAACCTATAAGTAAAAGTGTACAAACAGGAATCTTAAAAAATTTGCATTTATATGCAAACAAAAATCTTCAAAAATGTGCACTCTTGAATTTAATTAAAAATGTCCAAAGCTTGGAAAGTCAGGAGAAAAAATATGCAAAACATGCAAAATCCAAGCCGTGGTTATAAGAGTAGAAACAAACAAACAAAATTAAATAATATTGGAAATTTCTGTAGTTGGTAAAAGGTTTCAGCTCTGTGAGATAATTCATTTAGTGGAAAAAGAAATGCGTTATGTCCATTTCTTTAAACGTACTTTTTTTCGGAATATTGTGCGTGTTTTAAATTTTTTGAAATTTGTGAATTTGTTGTGGGTGAATTTGATGAAAACATATAATTTGAACAAATATTTAAGATTTCAATCTGTTCATTTAATTTTAACTTGAAAACTAGTTTATAACATTTCAATATTGCATATTAATGTTCCTTTCACACTAATGTTTATATTTATTTGTATGTCATAAGTCGAATGCCATTTACTTCACGGCTAGCATTTCAATATGGTCCAACAGGGCGTCGCAACCCATAGTTTAGAAAACGCAGCTTACACACGAGATATGATTATTCATCAAATGGTATATATTTGCATACTAAAATATTAATAAACACGTTTATAAACAGATATCTTAACTTGATATATTAATTAACAACATCCCAGATTGATACTGATAACGCACTATGTTTATAGTAAAATACAGATTTCTTTAATTCTTTTATTAAATAAATTATGTATTAAAAATTTAAGTAACATGAATACAAAATTATCCATTTCAAAGATTGGGAGATGATTAACTTTCTTGAACATCGTACAGCACTTACAAACTTTAAACGATAAAGTCTTTTTTTTATTACATTTGTAAAATGAATACTAATTTCTTAGTACATTTTTTTGCATTTGAGAGATCCCTTTAAGAGGGAGATCGAACTTCGATACGCCTACATGACAAGCACAAGTGTTTTTATTATAAACGTGACGTACAAACGAAAACCTTCCACGATAATTCATTCGGGAACATCTCCCGTGAATTCAAAACGAAGGATAACACTCACATCTTCGTTCGTAAGAAATGAAAACCCGTGTTCAGAGATGTGTATATTGTACGTCCGAGGAGATAAATGAGATCTGTCAACTCTTTGAAACGCTTGTCAACCTAAACGTGTTCAATCCGAAGAGCAACAGGACCTTTTGAGAAACTGAAAAAAAAAGGAGTAAAAAAGTTTGCGCATATGGGGATAGCATGTTGTGTGGAGTGAAGGGGGTTGGATTGTAGGTTTATTTATTCGAAGTCACGCGTCCCTCGAAGATTTGAAGGGGTGAAAGAAAAGAGAGAGGGACGCGACAGCCGGTTTTTAGATGAGACATCTCGTTCCATTTTACTCTCTTTCTGTTCATCAAGAGAGTGTCACTCTTTAAGGTAAGTTGACGTTCGAATCTCGATTATAGAAAAAAATATGTCTCAAATCTTGGACTTGAATGTTGCTCGAGAAGTAATATGATCTGACACCATAGACGAATTCTTTGGTTTCAATTTCTGTCACGTGATTTATTATGTAGCTTTGTTTAGTAATATGGTGGTACCGCATTTGTGTCCTACGGGGAACCTTAAATGTTAATAACATTAATGTTCGTTCCCCTATTCTAATGAACGGAGTAAAGTATGTGACTTCTTTTTCTCCTTCGATTTTCCACTCCAGAAAAATGTCGGTTCGGTTCCTTCAAATTCCGCGCAAACACATTCTCCTACCTCACTGAACCCTGTAGTGACGTAGTGGACCTCCTGGCCAGAAACTCACAATTCAAAATTAAGACATTAAAATATGATTGAATGAAAACCTCTTCGTTTCACGTTTTCAATTTTTGCCAGCCGAATACCTTTGATTTAACAACATAATATACGTTTGGATGACGACAGGGTGGTAGTATGATGGAAATGAAGAAAACAATGCGAGTACATTCACAGACGTGTATACCTTACTTGGGATAGAAACCAACGGAGTTCTATGAGTTCGAGTAACTTACGTCAAATGAAAAATTAAAGGTGCTCGATTTCCCCTTCTCCTCTGCATCTACAATGAAACTAGAAAAATGGCCATCAAGTAACTTCAGATGTGAAAGAAGGATTTTATTCAAGAGTAATACATACAATTTCTTACGCGAAATAATAATATAACTTACGAGTTTTCCGAGAATAAGAACGATGGAGAGATAGCATGAAATTATATATATATATATATATAT
>NNCF01126527.1:846500-858190 GCA_002313205.1 Laupala kohalensis
TTTGATATAATTCCAATTTTGCAAAAATTTATTTTCTTAAAATACATAGACATAATGAAATGAAGAAAAAATAAACATAAAGTCGTAGGACCAATGAGCAAGTTTACGTAAAGCAAAATGCATAAAAATCGAAAATACTAATTTATTTTCTTCCCTTCTCAGCTCATCCCATCGTGCGACTTTAGATATTTAGCCTATAGATGTACTTTTTGTCGTTGCGGATACAGAGCAATTAAGGTCAACTCGATGCTCGCGTTTGCATGCGTTCGCGCTACGAAGACGTGAACGACCTCATTCCGTTTTTCCGTCGCGTGGGCAGCGCAAGCCACCAGAGGAAGGTGTAATAGGGGAGGCGTAAGAGGAGGAGGTGGAGTGGCGTGGAGGGGAGTGCACACCTGGCCGAATGGTGGATGCGTGGGAAAAAGAGGGATGAGAAGTGAAAAAAGAAGAATCACGCAAGATGTTCACCTGTCGATGCAGTGGAGGACGATGCGCACGCGCAAAACAGGAGGACGATTCAATAGTTAATAAAATCGAAAAAGTGAAAGAAATTCGAGAAGGATATGCTACGTGAACTTCTGTTGTTCAATTTAAAAAGAAATAAATCGGATCTTGTCTATCAACATAATGTTTCTCCTCCTTGTTATGGTATTTTCAAGCTTCATGTTTCCAAATAGTACGAACGAAAATTCACGAAACTCAATAGAAAAAATTTGTTAGGTCTTAAAGATAATGAAATCCGACTGTAATATCTTAAGGGAAATTTACAAAACACTCAAATACCAATAGATCCATTCACTAATCGTCATGAGTACGCTCTGGGTTTTTACTTTTTTTCTTCATTGTAGTGCTTGTTATGGGGAAATGTAGCGAGCTATTGAAGCATATCTACTTTAGATGATAGGAGATAGGAGGTGGGTGGTAGGGGCTATCGTTAGTTCGTGGGCTGGTTAACTGGGTTTACTAACAACTTGACTCACGTGGAGGTGTGAGTGGGAGAAGTTAGTAATACTTCACTTTCCAATTGTCACAGCTGTAAACTGGAACACTGAATGGAAAGATACAAATTTTCTGGCCCCAGCGGGAATTGAACTGAAGTTAGCAAGCACGCTCGCCACAGAGCTACCAAAAGGGCTTTACATTTGTATTCATTTGATACAAAAGCATATGATTTTTAGAATAAGGCTGGAGTAAAATCATTATTTCCCCCGATTATCGTCATGGTTATTTCTTGACAGAAATCTCTCCTGTCTCTTTGCGCACACCAATTATTTCATATCGGTTTTACTACACTATATCATCTCGCGAATGTCCTCATCCGCGATCTGCCTTGACACTTTTTTTGATCCGGTCTCAAGTATCCTCCGCCTCCATAATTCTTCATTCCATTGGCAGGGCTACCACTTCGAGCGGTGGCATTGCCCTGCGAAGAGGCCACCTGCTTCCTTCGACGCAGGAAGCGTCACCCTTTGACCCTTGGCGCCGTTAATGAGCTCCCTCCCCCTGTCATCTGTCTCTCTCTTCCCTCTCCATCTTCCACCACGTGACGGACGCAGAGGCGCCGGGGAGTCCCCCTGGGCGGGAGGACGATGCAACGCTCAGATGTCTGTCAGTGGAACGCCCTCCTCGCGCAGAGAGACAAATGTATTTTAGGAGGAGCGATTCGTCTATTATTTTACTGCGTAAGGTGTTCTCTATTGCTCTCTCATATTCTTATAATGATTTTAGGGGTAGTACAAGTAACCACTGTTATAGTGTAGTGGACAGTAATGGAAAAAATATGGAGTGTGTCCCACTCTAAGTTGCAATAAAAATATAAGAAAACCGAAAAACACTTCCAGAAAATAAATCATTATGTCTTATAATTTTCAAACGCGATGATATATTTAACAAATTCAATCAGTTCCAAAATATTTCTTCTCACAAGGTACATTATACACTCCCAAACATCATATCTGCACATTCAGGTACAGCCTGCTTGAAATATCTTCCACCTTAAACTCTTCGTAATTGCTGTGTTGGCTGATCTCTAAAAAAGGCGCCCACAATTTTAAAAATGGACTCCAATTCGTGACGATCCGAAGAGATCTCAAATTTTCTTTTGAACCCATTACAATACTTCCCTTTTACATTGTCTGTAATTGGAAAGTAAAACGTTTTTAATAATATGTTTGCAAACCACTTGAAACTATTCCTATCAAAAAATAATTGCCAAAATCGTGTATCTTCAATAAAATAAAATAGTTGAAGCGTTTAACTTTGCTGTAAAAGATTTTTTTTTCATTACAGTATTTGTAAATGGGATATGTAGCGTGCTATTGAAGCTTACCTACTTGGAGTGATAGGAAGTAGGTTTTTTTTAAATGGTGCTTTGGGGCTCGTCAACATCGAGGTCATTAGAACCCAATAGGAAGTAGGAGTTGGGTGGTAAATTATTGTTAGTAGGTGGGTCGCTTAGCTGGGTACAGTAACAACTTGGCCCACGTGGAAGTGTTAGAAGTAGTAGTTAGTAACAGTTAGAGCTATTGATACTAGGAGGAGGTGGATAGAGGATGGAAGGTTTGCTTTTCAGTAGTCACAGCTATATGAACTGGGACATTCATGTGAAAAGCTACAATTTTGTCTGGCCCCATCGGGAATTGAACCCGGGAATAACTTGGTGGCGAGCTAGAACTCTACCACCTCAGGGTCTAAGAGCAGTTGAGCAGGAAGTGATGTTACATAATAGTAAAAATGTCATATTAAAACTAAACGTCTAAGCTTTTACAAATGAAAAATCTAGATTCAAACATCATTTTGAAACTGTATTTTCAGAAATTTAAAAGTTTGTGAATTCACTTTCAATGTTACATTAAAATCCTCACGAGCAATTTAAACAGTTGAAAAAAAAGATGTCCTTATTAGTTAACACATAAAAATATATTAATATGTACTCAATCACACTTTCTCTGACTGTCTCTTCACTATATCATATAGGTTTCACATATGTTTTTATACATTTCATCATGGTAGGTTTTATTGATTCTGTACATCCATGTGCTAAACCACATCTAAAGAATTATATGAAGGTGAATATGAAAATCCTCACTCTTATTATGCAGGTGCATTTTTTAATTAGATATAAACATAGTAATGTAATACCTAAGTTTATAAAGAATAGTATATGTTATTACGTGTTTTCATTTTGGAATATATTCGAACTTGTGTAGACTTAAAAAAAATTAATTTAATATTTTTAAACAAGTGATTAAAGATCATATGTCTCAAATTAAAATGTTTAAGAACAAGTTCGTAAATATTCAAGATAACATCAACTTTATATTGAAAGAAGACGTAGTTTGTATTTTAGAACTAGATATTTTAATTTTTTTAAGATCAAGAAAAACATGTTTTCCTAATATGATAGTAAATTTGGAAGATTGATACAGTTAAACTGTGTAATTAAGAGTAATAAGAATGTTCAATGTTGTAATGATTTTGTGAAAATTTTAACAGGTAATACATTACCACCGTTTGTACTTGATACCCTAGCCTTGGGGAATATCTTTAGTTATTTATTTATTGATAATAAAGATAAAGAGCGGGTTGTCATAAGTATGATAATATATGTTGAAGAACAGATTGATCAGATTGAGGAAGATAAAAGAAAGGATGTGAGACAATCTATTAAGAACCCATTGTCAAAATTTGTTCATACTTCTAAACAAAATGTTAATAGCAGCCGTATCAATACTATTTGCACTAATAGAGATAAAACTAAACACTATTTTAAAGATAATCCTGATGTAGTGGCACTTAAAGTGATAAAGGAGGTTAATGTGTTATTGTGTATAAAGAAGAGTACATTAGTAAAGTTGGAAAAGGTATCCATGAAGGTAATTATAACAGTATAAATGAAGATGATACTAAGCTAATATTGAAAGAATATCAAGTATTGATTAAAAAATGGAAAAATAATGAATTGGTTGACTATAGAACGCACAGAAAGATTTATCAGACTTCAGCACAGATATGTAGAGCTTATGGATTGTAAAATACATAAGGATGAGTATCCTATGAGATTAGTTGTTTCCTCATTGGATGGTCCAGTTAGGTATATGACAAAATTTTTAAATAGTATTTTGAAACCTTTGTTAGACGAAGATTATATGTAATCTGTCAGGAGTGGTATGGAATGTGTTAGTAAACTAAAGCTTGTTAGTATTCCAGTGGGATATAGTATGATTTCACTTGATGTGGTTAACATGTTTCCCACTATGTCAAATGAATTGATATTATCTTCTTGTAAATGAAATTGGTTATAAGAAATTGGATAAATTAAAACTTCCTGTGTCTGGGATAATTAAAGGCGTTCAATTAGTACTAAAATCCAATAGTTTTGTTTCTAATGGCAAATATTATAAACAGGTGAATGGAAACCCTATAGGGGGAATATTGAGTGGAACTATGTGTGAAATTGATACGTGGAAGTTAGAACAATTATGTCTGAAAACATTTGATATTAGAATGTATATGAGATATGTTGATGATTCTTTTCTTATCGTTAAATATGATGAGATTTATAAATTGTTGGATGAATTTAATAATTTTTGTGATGGTCTAAAATTTACATTAGAGACGAAGAAAATAAATGTATTAACTTACTTGATGTTAAGATCATTAATGACATAGGTGGAATTGCAACTGACTGGTTTAGAAAACCTAATAGTGTAGAGAAACGTATGAATTATAAATATAATCACAGCATATTACATAAGAAAAGTGTTGTTATAGGGTTACTACATAAGAGTTAATAAAATATCATCCGAAATTTCTGAGTAAAATTATTGATATTGTCAAGGATATCCTGAATTTGAATGACTATCCTAAGAAATTATATAATAATATCATTTGGACTTATTATAATAGACAAAAGACTAAAAGGGATGATAGACTTTTAGAGAGAAATAAATATGTTATTACCATATATTCCTGTTAATAATTAAGATATTATTAAGATTTTTGTTAGTGTTTGTGTGAATGTTGTTAATAAGTCACTCAATGATGTAGTGTTTGCTAAGAATAACAAAGATAGTGTAACTGTTGATGATACTATGGGAATTGTGTATAAGATGAAATGTAAAGATTGTGAAATAGTGTAAAGCAAACGAAAATTAACCATAAAGGTACATGAGAGGAATGTGAATAATATATGTGATATGAGAAAGGGTGGTATTATAAAACATTGTGTAACTTTGAATCATAAAGTCATCGATCGTGAAGAAAACTACCTACGAAGATACGTATCTGAAGCAAAAAATATTAAAATTAATAACAACACGAATAATCAAATAGAGCGTAATCTGTTCACAACGTGTTTTGATGGAGTGTTGCAGGTGTTAAAAAATAATAATAGTAAGAAATGAATATATGTGATTGGCGTACTTGGTGTTAGGTGTATTTCTTTAAGTTGGAATTAGAATTGTGTATAATGTTTCGATGCAGTGTATGATGTAGGTGCAAATTATATCATGAATTATGTAATACAAGTGATTCTGTAAAATGGTTTTATGTAATGTAAATGACGTGTGAATTTGATATTCACGAATTATGAATTATAGAAAATGTGAGGTATGGTTTTTATATTTCTGAAATTTTTAATTTTATTGTGTTAAGGCACTGTGGATGATAGAATGATTTTTACTATGCTCTGTTTGTACTGTAGTGATATCAAAAACTAGACAGACCTGAAGAGGAGGTCGGAATTGAAGAACCTCGGAACGTTGTCAATGTCAACCCTAACAGTTTTCATAATGAAGAAATAAAGATAAGATGTATTTTTAAATATGGATTTGAGTTTCTTTTGACTGTCTATAAAGGCACGGTGAAACCTATATGACATAAAAATATATTTAAAAAATATAGAGATGTGTGTTTTTCTATTTGGCGGTGACTTGCTTACCAAAACTAATCGATGTTAACTTTCAAGACATTTATTTAAAAAGTAAATATTTTTGAACGTAGTTAATCAGATATTTGTATTTCACGAGCGTAGTGCTGGAATTGCTCACTTATTAGGAATATAGAAATGACGTGATCCTGTTTAGAATGTGTCCTGTTGTCTTCGTCTCTTTATTTGCATGTGCAGATATTGTCGTGTGAACGCAGTGCTGATATTTGATAGTAACAGTGTCGGAATGCTGGAATGTGGTATTTGAAATATATCTTCGTACGTCGCTTAGAACGTCGTTAATGGTATCAGGCAAGTTAAATGTGTCGTACTGACGTTTCATTAACTCTTGTTTCTTTCTTCTTTTCTGACTTCATACATCTGCTACTGAATTAATGCGTCGTTGTCGGAAATATACATAACCTGATAAATAAACTGGACATAGTAGAAAGGTTGCTACTCATTTTATTCGGCTACCTATTGAAGTCGTCGTGACAAGGATGAATCAAAACTATTGAGTAAGATCTTAATCTCTGAAAAACGCTTAGAAGATACGGAACTCACCAGTCCACAGAAGATGTCTTTTTCTTTTGGATGGATTTGGTGTAGTAGTACTTGTCGACATTTTGTAACAAATTTTTACGAGAAGGGAAGCATTTCTGATATTAATAATAAGGGATTTTTTAAAAAGATGTTCGGAGAAAGATTCTGACTTGCACGATCACTTACAATGTCGTTTGAAATACGGTAAATACCTTGAAGTTTTAAATCTAAAAAAAGAAATGTGTTTTATGAGGACTCAAGAGTTTCTCAGTGGTTGGACTACTCATCTGTAGGCTCGAAACCTGAGGTTAACAATGAGATCATGAGAATTTTACAAAGGTCTCAACATCCAGAATGACTCCCTGTATGACAGTGACAGAAATGAATACCCGGCGCTCAAATAGGTCTGAGCGTATGATGGCGAATTTTCTTTCTTGTGCAAAGGTCAAGAAATAGCGAAGATCCGTGAACCATAGGAATTTCTTAGGACGTGTTGTAGAACACTTGAGTTTTGTTTTATAACGACTGCACACCACGTAAATTTGTAAGGAAAACAAAGAGTACTTCGTTAAATTGTCTAGTTCGTTCGGGAACTCTCACCTGAGTTGGCAAACTTATATTCCTGTTAGATTTACTTTTGAGAGGGCCATGACGGTAGAAGCTTTGCGGCAGAAGGTATCGCAGCGTCTCTTTGCGATGTCCTGAGTGTACGTGAGGAATAAGAGTGTGTGGTATTGTGAAGGCCACCCTCCTACAGGTCGCGCAGGTGTGGGCGCGCGAGGGACACTATCGCCAGAGGAGGCAGAGGGAGTCGCGAAGCACATTGGGATAATGCCATCAGTTCTTGACGCACAAAAGAGGTCACGACGATTCGTCAAATTACTAAAATATAAATCTATTTTATTATGTCCCAGAATCCAACTCTTTTTTTAATTTTAGATTTCGGTAAAAGATATGTGGATTAAATTATACCTTACCACGATAAAGAAATACATATGAAATCTCATAGTAACTTGGGAATACATATTTTAAATGAACAATAATATTGTGTAAACACGAACGGTACTCAATAGTTCGTGAGACTGGTATGACAAGAAAAGTGCAAAAATAAATTAAATTTCCACAGCTTTTATTCCACGGATCAATCTAACTTGCTTGTGGCGCTACCTGGAAGGTAATAAACGAATTAGTGTTGGTAGGAAATAAAAAGTATTAAAAATTTATCAAATAAGCTGCTAATATTTTTCTTTGCAGAAATATTTATATTTTTACTCATTTGTTTAATACTATTACTTCATTTTATGCCTAACTATAAACGAAATGTTTACTAGCGCCTGTACTAACATTTTGGTTGTGAATTAGCACGTTAATAAACACTGGATGACTAATATAATCAACAAATCTTTCCTATTTTGAAAACGTTTGTCATATGAAATAGATCATAACCTTGATATATTTTGACAAGAGTTACATAATACGAAACATTTGACCCATTACACATCAGTTTTGACCCACTGTATCGTAGAGCAGGTCGCGTGGCTGGGGGGCTGCGTATAACGAACCCACCGACGTCACTGCCCCCGCCCCACCTTCTCCAGTCATTCTTCCAGGGAGGTCTGCATCGCCTCCTCCGACATTTGTATTGAGTGTACGTCTTTGTTTAACATAGAAGTTTCTAGTTTCCCGGTTAGGACTTAAGAGTCAAACAATGTGAAGATATGAAGCAGAGAGAAAATATTCTAGGAATAACTGGTTTTTGTCAAATGATTTTTTAACCAATTAAAAAAAAATGTTTTTCAAAATATCACTTGAAACTAGATTATATGAATTGGGGTCTTTTTTTCATGAAAATTTGCAGCTATGATTCCATCCGTAAGTGCATTCTTTTTATGCGGGTCGAGTATTACTTTATTTCATGAAGTCATATCCGACACATTTTGAGTGATATTTATTGTTATATATTGCAACGAATTACCTTTTTAATATTACTCTAAAAGAATGCGTGGTGCTGCAAATTAAAAAAAATGGTTTATTATAATACATTCCTCTTACTCTTCTTAAATCTACAATTCTTGTGTTTCTAATTTCCAAAAGAGTAACATGAAGACAAATGGAAAATGTTGATAGCGCACTAACATTTAGGTAGGAGTGCGGAGACGGGTATAAATAATCAAGTCTAGACGAAAAATATATGTCATAAATAATATGCTCAGGCGTTACCTAATAATGGCTTCTTCAATTCATCAGTCGCCAGTTGGAAAAGTTCATAAAGAAGTACTATTTGTATGGAATGATTTTAATAGTCGTTCATTATTTTTACTTTCAATCCTAGGCAATAATGAGTAAATTTACAACATAAAAACTTTGTTGCATACTTTATCGTTCAATTTCAGGGGAATCGAAGTATGTGGGTTTGTGTGGTAAAAACCATGAAGTGACTTAACTATGAGGTGAGGTGCAATTCTTTTTAGTTTTGTGACAAAGGAAAGAACTAAAAGGGAAAGATGACGCCGAACATTGTGAAAAATTCCAAGTTTGATCTGATTAGAGAATAAACGATGCGTTTTGGCAATGACCGAGCAGAACATCTGGGTGACAAAGGAATTCACGATCCATTATACATCGATCTGATTCGGCAACAGTTTCAGTGTGGAAAATATCGACGATTGAAGAGAGATGAGGCCTGTAGCAGTGTTTTTGGCTGAGCTAAGTTTTAAATTAGTCTACTTATAACGAAACAAATTCACGCTAAAGAACATAAATAAAGGCATCTCGTACAATTGTACGTCGAGAAATTTATAGCTTCGATACAGAAAGTTGAGATTTGCGCACGTTCTACCCCCAAATTTATATGTTGTACCCCAAATCTACCCCAAAAATGTATGTTGTAATTAACCAACATCATTAACACATATTTTTAGAAAGTATGTTGTAAATGATTAATTCGGAATTGTTACTCTAGTTTCAGAAAAATAAACCAATCAGAAGAACTCGTTTAAAATAAATAGATGAGCACGGCAGATGAGCTGTAGTTCTTGATGAATGGCAACACTTTTTGAGTCAATCCCATCGACCTCAACAGCTGCCTCTAGGGGCTGCTTATGCCCCACACGGAGATAATAAAGCAAATACCTCAAATGAAGAACAAAGAGCACAAAAATTAGCAATATTAGAATTCATTCTTTAGAATAGGAAGACAATTTAAAAAATGGAGGGAACAGAAGAGAACGAAAATGGAGAAGATACTCTTTCTTTTTTTTAAAGAGGTTTGCAAGTCGTATAAAATTGAGAACGGAGATATAAATCAATGAAAGAATGTGACTTAACGGATTGACGGAACTTAGATTTCGAGAGGCGGATTTATTATACAGGTTCTCTAGGCTTTGTCTAGGGGCATGTTTATTTTAACAATAAATCATGAATTTAGTGGGTTTTTTTCAACTCTTATGATTTTTAAACACTATACTCAGAATAATCTATAGTTCTATAATTACTTGTACATGTAATTGTTTGCGTAAAATTACAAACATATTGACATTCTATTAGTATTATAACTGGCAGCTAACTTTTTATCTTATCTAGGAACTTACGCTGAATTTTTTTGAATCCACCTCTGCCCTAGGGCCCTTGATCGGAATTGATGGGATGGTCCCTTGCTTGCTTCCGGAGAGTAAATTAGTTTATTGTCCTCCACGTGGTCATACGCAGTTTGTACTGTTTTTTGACAATAAATTTATTATTATTATTAAAAGGGATAGGACTAAACAAATGCCAAATGTCGTAACATTTTAGATAATGCATTTTTCTCATTCCCCTCTTCATTTTTCTTTTCGTTTATTTGATCATTGATCTTCAGACACCCTCGTTTTCAACTAAGTAATTCTATGGTTTCTTCACTATAATTATTCTATTCATTTCTTCCTTTTCTCTTCTTGTTTCCTTATTTTCTCTACCCTAAAATGTCCGTCTGCTAACTTGTATATTTCATAATTTTAACACAACTATTATTTTTTTTACAAAATTAACAATATTAACCATTTTATCATTACCTCATTCCTCTGTTCGTCAAAATTACGAATTAAGTTATAAAACCCTCGAAAGTTTCACAGTTAACAACTGATCATGTTTGAAGAATGTACGAGATGGAGAGCAAATCACGTCGAGATGTACATGTAAATCACGTCAAGCGTGTTGAATTCATCTGTCACAGAACATCTTACCAAGGCGATGACGCAATACCATTCCTTCAGCTTCGAAGCAAAAAAACTCGACCAGCACTCGCTTTCAACTACCCATCAAGCGTTTTACCATTTGACTCTGCATGTTAGCCTTGACCTTGTCCCTCCGAAGTATGCGAACAAGGGCGCACCTGAAACCTCTCTATGCAAGTTTATTGCTTGATGTTCCAACTGTTTCAGCGGACGTCCTTTGGCGCTCGGAGGAGGTCGCGAAATTCGCTCTGACCTTTTCAGGTGCAGACACGCGGCAACGCCACCTGACGTCAGGATTTGCGCCAGGTCTAATGAGCGAAAGATGTCTTTGCTCCATTGTTTCATAGTTTCTCAAGCTTTAGGGTACTTGCATCCTTGTTACTTCAAACAAAATGCAAAAATCTGACCCCATTACCTTCAATGCAAACACGAGACAGGACAGAGTTCTGTCTGAAATATAATTTCTGTTAATGTTTGTAAAATATTTAATTTCACATCATGCCACTTAATTTCGTGAAAAATAAATTTGATTTTTTTAAATAAAATTGAGCGACATAGAATGCAAAAAGAAAATATTTTCGAACGCTAAAATTACACGGGTGCTGTTCGGTGGATTGGGTTCGGTTAAACTTGTTTAGATAATTTCGAAAATCTTTGAGGCGGAGTGGAAAAATTGAAATGAGTGTGTGTTTGTGGGGAATCAGATGAAATTCTTGGAAATATCTTATAGATAAGAATAATCAATAACTTTAAACCAGTGTATGTACTCTTGGTCAGCAATTATACTCCGAAATGAAGAAGCAAAGGTTTTGGAATTAACAGAATTCACTGGGTTCCTACATGAGACGATACTATACAGCAAGGGAAGTGTTCATTGTTAATATGTATTGCAAATTTGAGAATAACACAGAAGATGACATTAAAGTGTTGGGAGGAAATTCTAGTGAAACTCAGGCACAAAAATATTTTTTGTTTAGATTCTAACGCACGTTCAAACTTATGGGGGG
>NNCF01126527.1:858311-935728 GCA_002313205.1 Laupala kohalensis
GTTGTTGTTGGAAGTGCAAGAGGGGGTGGAGAGCGATCAAGCGGGACTTGACATTCTGAGAGTCGGCAATGCAGATTTACAACAGGAGGTGAAACATGCTACGGGGATGTGGGTGAATTGGAGGAAATTAGTTGAGGTGAAGAAAACTTGGACTCCAAATGTACAAGAATTAACGACGACGTCGGGAATTGATGAGGAGGTAGATCGACGTCTGATGAATATATTGCAGGGTTGTATTGAGGAACATACGTTCTCCAGTACGAAACGCGGGCGAAAATGTCGGACTCCAGATTTGAGTGCCAGGAAAAGAATCAAGAACAAGATAAAACGACGATTAATGTGAAGACGACAGCAGCGTGTGGACGAAAGTGAATTGTGGCGAGAATATAAGACGGTGCACAGTGAGTTTAAGGCAGCCATCAGACGAGCCAAGAAATCGGACAGAACAAGATATATAAAAACAGCGATCCAACGATCTTATTGGGAACTTCCTTGCAAGATAGGACCAGATAAACAAAAGCAAATATGGAAAACTTTATGTATGCAAGGAAAAATGCAGCAATATGGGAGGAAATGGGAACCAGTTTGCTAGAGCAGTTATTTCCAGTTCGATGCACAATTGAGTTCTAAGAAATAGACATTGCAGAGGAAATAGAATATATTACTGAGAGTGAACTGGAATCAATAGTTAATCATCCAGCATCAAGAAGGAGTCTAGGTATGATAATCAGACATGAGATGGTGAAAACAGTATATAATGGAATAAAATTACGACTTTTGGGATTGCTTAATAGCTGTATAAGTCATGGATATTTTCTAGAACCATGGAAAATTTGCAGAACTGAAATTATTTTTAAAGCCAAGGAGAGATCCACAGTCCTGTAAGTCATAGAGGCAAATAACCCTATTACCGACGTTTGGAAAAATATTTGACAGGTGGATCTATCAAAAAATTAGTAAATATATGGAGGACAGGACAAATTTTAATTGTAGACAGTACGGTTTTCGGATTGGCAAGGGAACGGATGGTGCACATAAGCAATTACTAGCAGATAACACACAAAGGGATAGCAAGTATTGTTTACGCGTCTTCCTGGATGTTGAAAATGCTTTTGATAGTGCGGATTGGGGTATTCTTGAATCAACGATGAAAAGGAAAGGAGTGCCAGGATATTTGAGAAGAATTGTCAACTCTTATTTGCAAGGCAGGTTTTTCCTCTTGAAAATTGGAGGCAAACAGTTACTGCATCAGGCGACATAAGGATGTCCGCAAGGTTCAGCTACAGGACCGCTGTATTGGAATATTATAATGGACAATATATTATATCAACTACATAGCAATGCGATTAAATATATTGCTTATGGAGATGACCTTACAGTAATAGTTGAGGGAAACAGTCGTAAACAACTTGAAGAACAGGGACAAAAGGTTTTGGACTTGGTTGAACATCTTTTTAATAGCAAAAAATTGAAATTGTCGGCAACGAAAACACGTGTGATGTGGTTCGGCCATAGTTGCGTGTATCGAAGAAACCGATGTCTGAAACTACATGGGGAAAGGATAAAATTCACAGAAAAGCATAAATTTCTCGGTTTAGTTTTAGATGAAAAGCTGCTTTTTACAGATCACATAGAATATGTTGCTGCAAAAGCCAAGCATCTCTATTGGGGCCTAATGAGAGTTGCATTAACGAAATACAACATTGGACAAGTGGAAAAACTAATTTTATATAAAGGAGCTGTGTGTCCTATTTTGACATATGACTCTCTATCATGAGGTTATAGAATAGCGTAAGCGTATGTAGAAAGAAAATTAAATTCTATCCGATGTTTATGTCTCTTGGCGATTGGAGGTGCCTATCGGACAATTTCGAGAGAGGTTTTTAAAGTTTTGTACGGTGTATGCCTTTAGATCTATATGTGGTAAAATTACATTATGGTCGAAGATTAGAACAAGAAGGAAAATTGTGTTACATGGAGACGAGATAGTACAAGAATCAAAAGGGTGGAAAAAGACAGTAGTGAAAGTAATCATGGATGCGTGGCAGATAAGGTGGACAAAATCAGAGAAGGGAAGGTAACAACTATATTAAAGACGTATCATTTGCATACAAGAATAGAAAGTGGTTTAAACTAAATCCATTTCTCATTGAACATCTAATCGGACATGGGAATTTTAACAAATTTTTAGTCGACAGAGGGTTACGAAATGCGAAGGTATGCATCTGCGGGGAAGAAGAGGAAACAAGTGAACATCAGTTATGGGATTGCCCCTGCCATGATGCAGAGCGAGCGGAGTACATTAAACTCATTTAAGCGAAAGGAGTATATGCGGTAGCAAACAAGGCGCTACGAATAGATACATAACTTAAATTTGCAGCCGTGTGAGAATTTGTAACGAAGTTGTGCCAAGTACGAGACATATTGAAAGCTGGATAGAAATGTGCGTCCACCTCCACGTGCCATTGGCGGGAACGTTGGGAAATCCCAATGGTAAAGTGCCGCAGAAATTGAAAGAAATACAACAAGGAATGAATAAAAAAGAGTGCCTTTGTAATGACATAGTTGTAGACAAGGTGGTCTGGGTGACCGAGGCCAATTTTTTTTTTAATTAATTACTTTCCAGCGCTTCATTTTATAGTAAACTAGCTGAGTACCCGCGGTTTTGCTCACGTGTATTATGTAATTTATTTTCAACTTTATTCTTCCTCACATTGCCATTGAAAATGTTATCCAGTTGATGGTTTGACAGTATTGGGTGTATCCTCAATCTCTTCGTTTTACTGATATAATTAATAAAACGTTTTTCGACAACACAGAGAAATATTCTCGAATAAATTTCAGATGTGATATACCAGAAAATATGAAATTTATATTACATGTCAAATTCATATGCAACTTTGTTGGATTTCATTTAGACTGACTTAATTCTATATATTACTTTTATTGTTATCTGGCGTAATAACAGGTCGTTTCGAAGTATCTTTTTCCATCTCTTTAATTATTCGGAATTTAAAAAGATAATTATTTAAAAGATATTCTATATAAAATAAAACACAATCTTAAGACAAGAACATTTCGGGATCTATTTTTTTTAACAATTAAAGACAAGTAAAAACTAATTTTCAAAGTTTTGTTTCGTATGTAGTATTACGATAGGAAATCTACTGTGGCACAATCCATCTCTCTTCTTTTTGTCTCCAACAAATCGTTCTCTCCACCTGCTTCAAGCCTCCTCCACTCTGCAACTTCAGCTCTAAACAGGATACAAGTACATTTTTATTTCGTTAGTGGTCCTCATCACGACAAGTTCTCTACGTCTTACTTTTTTCCCCTTTCTTCGCTCGACAATGGTTCACAGTGTTGAAGGTCACTCGTGGATAACAATGGCTTGTGATACTCATCTACAGAAGTCGCCCCCGCTTGCTTTTCCCCTTCAACTCCTTCTTCCGACACTTCTTCCAACGCACTCGATAGTTCTCCGGACATTAATTTATGCAGTAGCCGCGCTCGGTTAATGTATATAGTTATATAGTAGAAAATACATTTCTATTCATAAAATAGGTCATAAAATACAATATTATTGACTCGTTTCTTCAACTAAGTCATCCTATGAATTTTACTCCTATTGAATCTCTAGACACGCTTTTCCCGGACGATGAAGAAAGCGCTATCGTCTATTTTTAGCAACTCATTTACACTGCATTTTCATTGCGAAAACTGTTTTTAAATAATTCAAACATCATTAGGAGGTTTAACAAGTTATATCATCTTAAACACATCAGACTCTGAACCTGATGTACGAGTATATGTCTAAACTATCGCACATTGAGTTTTCCCCTTACAATATGATTGTGTTATCCGCAAGGTTACTTACCTACAAGATAATTCATCAGAAGATAAATTTGAAAAACCGACCAAGATATATTTACTTGTCAACTGGGAAAACCGGCTGCGGAACACAATTCAGTGATTTTTATTATAAATCTTATCATTATTATTGTAGATTTATTCTCATTAAATCAGTTACAAACTGAGTATAATATTGGAAGCAATAAACTTAATTTACTCTCCGGAAGCAAGAAATCATGTCATGAATTCCGATCAAGGCCCAAAGGTAGATTTAATAATTCTAAAATAAATTATTGAACAACTACGTATTTATTGTTTTAAAAATAAATCGTAACAATTAAAATAACTCAAAATTCGTGAAAAACAGTATTAGTATTTATAACACCCATCCCTCGACCTGAGCATGGTGTGTCTATGTATGAATCCGCCTTTATCTAAATAAAAACATAAGAAAAATCCGAGCCAGGTATGGGTCTGGATTGAATTGAGTAAGTTTTAAACAAATAATATTGGTTTTAAAAATAAATATTGTTGATCACGCCCTCCTCTCTCCTTCATACGCCCTTCAACTTAATAATATTCGCGAGGATGTAGCGCACTCCACTGATATGTTCCTCGTCTTCGTAGACTTCTCACGCCCCCTCCATCTTGCACGTCTCCGACGCAGGTGTTTCGTCTCCACCAGACATTTCTCTCAATTAAAATGTTCCCAGGCCCAGACACAATGCTTCCAACTTCGCAGCTGCCTGTCCGAGTTCTGTGACGTCACCTTTCTCGGGTTTCCGCGATGTTATCAGAAGGGGAGTAATAATATAACATTCCTTCGATTTTACGAAAAGTCATATTAGTGATTTTCCGCGAAATGCGTTTAATTTCTCTCGAAGTGACCTATATTTCAAACTCACTTCTGAGATTCCTAGTTGACTGTACGGTAGTGGTTGATACACTCTCTCGTTGCTCCTCGCCTTATAGTCCAATAGCCAGGGATTTTGACCTGGCAGAAATTCCCCTGTGAATGATTTTTGGCACACAAGCAGTTCCTTGGTAGTATATATATTAATATATTTAATTTTAAAGTTTTAGAGTTGTAGAGCACAAAATGTTCTACAAGAAAGGTCTGTACACATTTATTTGTAAAACGCTTCAATTCAGAGATAATAAGCAATCTTATCTGACCCATCAATTCAATTCGAGCTGTGTTGAGAATCGCAGAATTCGAAGCGGCGCTCAACTAAAATCGCTCTAACTCTTTTGTTTCTCAATGAAATTTCAAAAAGTAAACGTCATTTTAGAGAAAAAGCTTCCAATTGTTGGTGTACATAGTCGACACGAGTCGAAAAAAATGTTTGCAACTTGATATTTTTGTTTAAACTTCATTAATGTTAATAACTGAAGAATGGATTTTCATGAATTTTATCAATATTTCCAGTTTATTTAGTCGAGTAACTGAATTGGGCTAAACATGAGGTAGGTCAATGTAGACCAAAAAGTATATATGAATTTTGGATACTCCATCTTGGGTCGCAATGAATCGAGTGTTTCATTCTCCGTTATTTTAGGCTCGCGCAGTTTTCGTGAACTTGTGTTTACAGTTGACGTAAATATATGAAATAAATGAAGTTTTTCAATGAGATTCAGGTTCTTGGCAAGATATTCATAGGTAATTTCATAATATTTATTGAAAAACTGGATTCGTTGAATTTTTCATTCATTATTTTCAACATTTCTCGGAAATATCAGAAAAGTCATGAAAATTCTTTCGATCACTTACACGAGTTTATCTTGTCGATTCTACTTTTGATAATGTAGAGCTGAGAACCTGCTCTTTCTCCCTGTGGTATTTATTTTTCTTCTTTTCTAAGACCATTTTGAAGGTTGAAGGTTATGTCGATATTTTTTTTTGTAATTGGTCCCGAGTGTCCGCTGGGTAGGGTGCGTGACAGTCGATCTGAACAGCTGACGTCTTCTTCGCGTGGCGTGGTGGAAATAAACTCTGTAGCTGGTTTTATTTTTTGTAAAAAAGTTGTGGAAAAGTTGGGTAAAAGTGTTAACATCTGTGTTTTTACCATGAGTGATTCCAAATATTGTTATTTCTTCCAAGGAACATTGGGAGAGGGTGAAATAACCTCAGTTACTACTCGTAATGTGGCTCTTGAAAGAGATCATAGGAGGTACAGAGACATTAAAAATGTGTCAAACTTGAAAGTGCATCGAAATTGTTTCCAAAAATATACCAAGCGTGATAGAAATAAGCAGCTGCAGCATAAAAATGACGAATTCTCGCAAAGGCCCTCTTCAAAAAGCACTTACAACTATGACCAATCGTAATTTCTACGCCGGAAAAGGTTTTATCTTCTGGAATTGCGTGTCTTCTGACTATATATAATGCTCCAAAAAGTTACTGATCTTAATCAGTTGAGATACATTAATTTCGCCAAGAGTACCAGCAAAAATAAGCCTGTCAAATTAGCAGTTGCCCCCAACATTAAACGCAGCAACTTAGAACATTTACCGGAGCTATTTCCAGACAAAGCAGTGGTTTTCCCAATACTTAGAGCCTCAGAAGTGGAGTTGGAAGAAGAAAGGACATTTAATTCCAATACCAATGACCATGGACCCAGCACTTAAGGAGCTGCTGGAATTGATTTTTTTTGTAATTGCAAAAGAGGATGTGACAAGATGGTCTGTAGTTGCAAAAAAGCTGGTCTCTTATGTACATAAATATGTCGGTCTTGTCAAGTTGACGACGTTTGAAAAAACGTGCCTCCGATTCCAGACGATGACGAAGATGATGCTTACGACGATGAAGTTGAAGGTGCTAATAATAGTGAAGAAGAAGTTCTGAAAACGGCGACGAAGCGATGGAACATCAAGTTGCTAATAGCGATGATGAAGATGATGGTCATTTAAATAATGATAATTCTGATAAAAACATTTGGCATTTTAGTAGTGATCTTATTAATAATGACAATTAGGATGTTAATAATAATTTTATTAAATTTTTATAACAAATATATCGTAATACTTTTTTCACCCAAATACACATGTTGCCTCGTATTATTTTTCTATCATTTTTTGAAAATTTTTCTCCTTCCCTTTCTCCCTTTCATGATGCATAATAATAACTCTTGCAATTCACTTTTTTGTTTATATACATTTGTTATAAATATACTCGTATACTGAACAATTTTGAACTAATAATTTTGAATGCGAGATCAAGAACCCGAAAGTGCTTAAAATTGGGACCGATAAGCAAATTCTTTGTCAAATAAATTACAAGTTGATGGTATTCAGTGCTGTTTCCTAGTTTGGGGCTTGTGGAATATTGTTAAGGGGATCACCATGGTCGGAATGACTTTGGGTAAAACTCTCCTACCTAATCCTAGTATCAGCAATCCAATTGCAACTAAAAATTGTTTGTGATTAGCATTCGGGTGTGAATCGAGCAGATCATCCAGCAAATTTGAATTAAATACATCTGAAAACAATAAATTCGCGCAACTCCTGCTTATTACCTCGGATGGACGCGAGAATTTTCCTTTGCCTGGAGACTATAACCAAATACAACATTTCAGAGCTAAATATCTCGAAAAAGAAGCAGTTCTCAAAAAAAAATGAAAAGACTGCTTTTGTAGAGAATTTTGCGTTCTACAATTTTCCTACTACAGGTTATATCGTAATTTTCACTCTGTTCGTGAAATTCTGTAAAATCCGATTTCCGACCGCTTTCCACCGTTTCCCTAAGCGGTAGTTTACTTAAATTTTTCCCCCCTTAAAGTACTCTTGAAAAACTAGTAATGTGCCAAAAATCACTCACTGAGGTTTTAGTGTCGAATTTTGGTGATAATTTGTCTACGGCGCCTGGACTTGTAAACACCTTCAACTAATTGACACGAATTTTCATTACAACACTCGACGTATATTTGTGTTTTGACTGATTCGGACGACCCTATAACAACAGTAACTGAGTAACAGTTTCACAGCGTTTAAAGTGAAGAACAATTTGAAAATATAATAATGATTCAATTGGATGATTGTTTGAATTTGGATGATTGTGTTAATTTTCAATTATCGGCTGTGTATATCAATTCTGTAGTCCCATCCCAGTGCTGGTTTTTCTCCGGTTTTCCTTCGAGTAGAGGCGGATTTTTTTATAGACTCTCTAGGCTCTTGTCTAGGGACGGACATTGAAATAATAAATCTCGAATTTAGTGTTATTTTAATAGTGATTTATGAACAATATTTTCAGAATAAACTGTAGTTCGATAATAATACGTACTTGTGAAATAACTTCATTTGTGTTTTATTAAATACATATTTGTTGGTATTTATTTAATATTATGACACGTATCGAACTATTCTTTTTCTTTAGTGTGTGCTGAAATGTTAATCCACCTCTGCCTTAGGACTCTGGAATTGATGGAATGGTCCCTTGCTTGCTTCCGGAGAGTAAACAAGTTTATTGTCTTCCACGTGGTCATACGCAGTTTGTAATTGCTCTTTTGACAATAAATTTATTATTATTATTATTATTATGTCTCTATTGAATAAGACTTGAAAACGAAAATCGTCAAGACAGTAAGTAATTAAAATGAAGAAGTTTCACTAATTCATTTGTTGATACTTGCGGTCATACTTCCTTAATTACCTTTGTCTCTTAAGAAGTGATATTTCCCTCGACCCTTCTTATTTTATCACGACCCCATGAAACCTTTTTTTCCTCAAGCGTATTCATTATCCGTCACGGTCAATGGAAACACTTCATGTAAATAAAACAATGAAAATTATATCGCAATATATTTATCTATCGCAGTACATTATTTCTTAAAATGTATTTTTATGAATATACTCTGAATATTATGAAAATATTTTCATCATTCTTAACCAGTTACCACAAATAAAAAATATTACTAATATGATTTTCAGAACTTCAAAAAATATCTTCAGCTTCCGGAGAGTAAATTCGTTTATTGTCCTCTATTTGGTCATATAGTTTGTATCTGCGTTTTGAATAGTAAAATAATTGTTACCATTATATTTTAACTACGTACCATTTTTAATGGTTTTGTTCTAAAGCACAAATTGAATTCGAAATGTAAATTCCGAAGTTGTCGAAGATACGGCAAGTACTATGGAGACTGGATTCAATGTAGTTACTGCCACAGGTGACATTTCTGAAGACCCGTTAATTTAGATTAACTTCCGAGTTCACGTCTGTCTATTTGTTCCGTTTATGTTTCTTGAAAACGAAATAGACCATAATATTTGCCATTCAGTGCTTTCTCAAAACAGTGATCACACTGGTGTACTATCTTGTCAGTATGACTGCGAAATGTCCACACGAGCTCACTAGTTACAAAATAATTCTTGTGGTAATAAAAAAATCTTAAAAAGTAATTAAAAACATTTGTTTTCATTTTTACATCGTAACATAAAAAGTTACGGGAAAATATTACGGTGGTTAACATCATCAATTTGGAAAACACTACGATCAATTTGGATACAATGGTTGGGTTAATAAAATGAATTTAAAAGGATTACAATGTCATTCCAATATTTTTCCCTCGAATCATCAACGTAAAATTAGTTACCCGACATCTGGAGAATCCAATCTTATAAATCGCACCTTCCCGTACATAAATTGCCTTACTGTAACTACCGCTTTCTTAATATTATAATTAACGAGGTAGAAATTACTTTCTCGGGGTAATCCCAATCATGGTTAATTGATGACGTGTTTCTTCGTCGATTGTTGGCACAACGATCCTCTTTAATCTCTTTGTGAAGATATCAGCAACCGACCTCGAAATCGTTCATTGTTTCACGAAGGGCATCGACGTCGATTCAGAATCAAACATCGGAAACTTGAATGCAATCATGAATGCACGCCCAGTACGCGGAGAAAACGTGTTGAATACCAAGTTGCTAGATGAAGTGTTTGGAGATTCGCAACGAGTTTCTGCTCGCCGCTGATCTTTCGATCTTTCTCTCTGGTCTCCATATGCATAGTAATACATCGCTCCATCTCGTAAATATAAAATAATAATACTCTATGACTCTAGAGAAGATAACCTCATTTAATATTTCCTCCCCAAACACATTAGATGAAATTAGAAAAAATATATCAGAAATTATATTTTCTTTAAGGTAGTAATAATGTAGGTAGAATTAAATCACTAAAATATCTTAAATCGGCATAAATCAACCAGAATAGCATGTACTTATTGTTTTTTTTTTTACTTGAAAAACATACGTAACCGGCCATATAAATGAATTGTTTGCGATTATAATTGGTGTTATACATTACGTCTTTGGAGGAAACATTTATTTACAAAATAAGACCAACTTTTAAATCACAAAAATGATGGAAGTTTACTTTGATTTATAATTTTTTCGTATAATTTTTTATATCACTTTTGTCAGTAGGTCACCTGACATTTGATAAAGATATTTCAGTTTTTTCGATGTGAGATGTATAAATCACGATACCATTGCTCTCGGTCGCCATGCATTCACATGCTCTCATCCATTTCAAACAAGTCAAGCGAGTTCCTGAATATTGTTTGTACTATACTATTAATTGATAGATAGAAATTAAATCTGTTTTTTTATAATTATAACTCATAATGTTGTGTTATAAAACAATGATAATAAAAATACGGAAAACTACTATATTTCTCAGTAATTTNACTAACTGGGAGTGCTGATCCCACCTTCAGGGAGTTCTTCACCCAATACTTGAGTCAAAATAAAACATCGCATTGAGTAATGTGGCAACGGCGCTCTATTTTCTGGCTGCTCTAGCGGCCATTATAAAGGGTGAAAATGGTTTTCATTATAATCGAAACGTACAAGAAATGCAGTTTGTGTAGTTCGCAAAAATTATGTAGTCCACTTAGACTTTATAAGCAATTTTTTTTTGTTTTTTTTAAAGAGAAAAATCAATTGAAAAAATGTGGAAATCATCTTATATGTGAAACAAATTTCATGAAAATTTTAACGCAGTAAGTATTTAAATACGACGAATATCTGAAGGGATCCCATATGAAATCATGGATCATTTCATTTCTTAGCAACTTTCCTATACACTAATTACTCGCTATGAAATTTTGGGTATATAATCATGAGATTTCGTTTCATATTTGAGTAAAGACCGCGTGTAGAACTCCCTTAAAGCCATATGTAAAACGAAAATACTCATAATATGGAAGCGGCATTAGNAATGATATATAAGATATATAAGATATTCAATACTAATTCAGCAATTTGATTCACTGATAATGACTTTCTTTATGCCAAAGAGAAACAATCAATTCACGTAAATAGTTGAATGTTGGAGCCCGGAAGTGGAAAAATTGGCTTAGTTTCAATCATAGGGGGTTGCATACGAGATGAGTGGGTAACGGAACTTGTCTAACTTGGTCCTTAGTTGATCTTTCACCGTATTCTATCCTTGCTCAAAAGATATATAATGCTGTAAAAAATAAAATATCTCGGACCTTTCCGTCTTGTTTTCGAATTTAATTAGTTTAGTTAATGTATTGGAATACAGTAGATAGAATAATTAGAATACAGAATATTAGAATAAGAAATACAAGCTTAAAAATATTCTAGGTACATGTCATTAGCATCACTTTTTCGTTGTATTTTGTTTTCATTTATTCTTCGTAAGTTTGATAACATACATGTATCAGATTTATATATTTTTGGTATAGTTTATCATAAGTAACAAAATTAATATGTTTTACTTGTTTATAATATTTAAGTGGTTTAAAATTATTTAAACTACTACACGTGTGTAATAGTTAAAAATTCAAAATAATTATGTTTCGCCTCACCCGATCAGATTGATTGAGACCCTGGGTATCACGCACGAGAAATTTGCATAGTAATAGGTAGTTGTATGCACGTAGGCCATAAATTTTGAATCTAAAAACGCCCAAAGGTTGCAGATTTTTAATCACTGGCAGTGAAAGATCGTAAATGTTCGGTAGTAAAATAAATTTTATGTTAGAATTTGTCATACACATGAGCATATCATTGAAGGGTTAAAGTACTGGAAGAATATTTGCACATGATTGAAGATGTATTGCAAGGAAGAGGATCATCATTTGGAAGAAAGAATCGGCCATAAATAAAAACTAGTGGTGCTAAACTATTGCACATATTTTCTCGTATACGTTTCTAAGTCTTCTCTATTGATAATAAAGCGTTCTATAAAGAATGGGGTTATTTTTGGCAAGGTCTTCTATATTTTGGTCGTCTTTATCATTCGAATTGTTTATTAAATAAATCCTTTAACTACCATTGACATATAATACGTCTGCAGTTTCCAAATTCCGTCGTACGGTTTTTGGACGAGGTTAGCTGAATAGGATAGATATTATATTTCAAATCACATATTAATTATTTTTACGAGCTAAAGCAAGGATACAATCTATATCCTTATTTAATTCGGTAATTAAGCCAAAAAGAAATTTCTTTACAAACTGTAAATTTCTGTCGAGTAAAGATATAACGGATTTATGATCAATAGTATATGAGAAATAAATAAAGTAAAAATCTCAGGTTTTTGTCGAGTTCGGCCATTACTTTTCGGCCAAATTTTTCATAAACAGCGACCACCAGAATGGACATTTCCATTAAAGACCCGCGATCATTTTTTTCTCGACTCTATATGCTACGTACATGACAAAAGTAATAAATCCAAACTAACTTTTTTGTCAGGTTCAAAAGCATTAGATGAACTTCATCACTGCACTTATTTTAGATTCGGAAGTAAAATAAGTATTCATAATATTATTTCAAGATATTTAGTTCCGTCATATATCTCAGTCTTATAAATATCGTAAACGTGTTACGTAATTGTAATTTATAGGCAGAAGTTGTAGTAGTAGATGTTGTTGTAGGCAGAAGTTGATGTATTTTCATATCTTCAACGCACGATCTATCCACTCATATATTTTATCAGTAACTTTTATTTCAGTTTTCCAAAAGTGTATTCTTCCCCTTGTTCATACATTTACACTGCTTAATCATATTCAAGCTTCTTGAAATAGTAAAGCAATGTGCAAGTACAGCAGATAGGAAATATTTCACTGTGTCTTTCACTTTCTAGTGAAATACCGCTAATGATCACTAATTATGCTTTGCGTACAGAACATTTAAGCAAAATCATTAAAGACGCTGTCGACAAATATGCGAACAGTACTTTGACCTTCATTAGAAGTACACTTTGTATTAAAATTTTAAAAAATAGAGCACGTACATCGACAAGTAAATTATACCTTAAATACGAACTATGAATTATATTTATTCATCTATTTCGTCAGAATCGCTGGGCACAGAAGGACAGACAGGATGAACGTTATGCCGAAAAACCACTTTTTCGGAATCAGGGGCAACCAAAACAATTATTTCCACCAATATCTCGCTTCCCACTTTTTTCACGATTACAATATTTTCTATGTAAGAAAAAGTGAAAAAAGGCAAATAATGTTAGTCACTATCTCATTTGATTGAACCAGCTTTAACATTTGCCACTTCAAAATTGCGGTACTGTCTCGTGCATCTGAGTACATCCCAAAAATTCGAATTTAAATGTAACTACACCGTTTAGTCAAACCCCAGATATAAACAGAAACAATGATTACTTTAACTTGGATCATTTTGTCTGCTAAATAATGTGTTAGTCATATGTACGGAGATTGAGTACTTTTGAATAAGTATTTCAAAATGCATTCATTATTTTGAGAATTTACATCTATTGGTTCAAAAATTCACTAAAATAAATTCATTTGATATTTGAAACATCCAGTAATATACGTTAGGTGACGTATATTACGTATATCCAGTAATTTACGTTAGGTGACCATCGTATACTTTGATGGAAATTTATTCTTTTTTGTACCCCGCACTAATATATAAAAGTGAAAATGCATGTATTTACCTTGATTTGATCTCTAAATTGCTGAATTAATTTTGATAAAATTTCGTGGAGACATAGCTTGAACCCGAAGTTGATCGCAGGAAATGATATTAGAGGTTTTCCCACTTGCTCGTGAATGTTCTTGAATTGTTTATAATTATACTTGAATAGAAAATAACTATTTGAAAGGTACGAACATCTTGGAATAATGGAATACTATCTAAACCTGCACGAATATTTCACTCACATAGTCAAAGACTTCAGAAAAAGAGTTTAGATATATCTAATTGCTATCTGGTGAAAAACTTATTTAACTATGCAAATATTTTGTTAAATAATGGTGACTTGTATGCTGGTGGCATGAAGATCTATAAGTAATGGATCTTATTTTATTTAATACATTATAAATAATGGATTAAATAATGGTGGCATGAAAATCTATAATTGCAGTATGCACACTAACACCATTAAAATACACCTTTATAATCTGCATTCTGTTTAACCCTTCTGTAACGCCATTAAAAGTAGGAAATGGAGTTCGAAGCTAATAATATCGTTCGGCAGGGAGACTCGTTACTTGGGAGGTAATTTATGAATTTGGATACGTAAGTTAGCGAAATTTGTAATAAGATAATCGAATAATAATTCAAAACCAACGTAAGAATGCGTTTCAAAAAGAACAAATTATATGAATTAATATACCGTCGTCGAAACAATGAGGAATGTGAAGGTATGAGTTACCTTCGGATCAGTGGCGGATCTAAGGAAGCTATAGCCCCCCTCCCCCCATTGGACCTTGACAGATAAAATTGAAGTTGATAAACGGCATACTTTGTAAAAGTGTTACCAGATTAATTATTATTATTATTTACAATTGTTATTAATAATATAAATGTTATATTTCTTATTAATAATACCATATTAATAAAATTAATAATACCATATTAATAACTTTAATAAATAATTATTATTAATAATATCAGATTGTTAATTATTTATTTGATGCCTTTTCTTTATAGGTAATATTTATAAAATGATGTTGTAAAACGTAAACGTTTTAACAATAATACTCCCCGGTCAGGCCCCCCACACACACACTGATAATGGTCTAGATGAACTAGGTCTAGGTGAACTTTACTGCTTCCGATGGAAGATTCCACTATATTTAACACTGATGTCACACTCATTTTTAAACAAATCGAGGAGATAGTTTTTCATTACTCATTTAATGAAGAGTCAAAACAATTTTGCTTCATCGAAACACTGACCAAACACGAAGATGAGTCATAAGTGACGAAGCATTTTATGTAGGTACATATTATTGGACTGCGACTTCGGTTGATGGCATTGGTATTCAATTTTCATCTTTACCTCGCGGCAACTAAAGAAACATACGATTGTACTTTTAATATTATGTAATATCTCTTATCTTCACTATGGTAGTATTCATGTAGGATTGTGACAACACGATATTGAAAAATCGATGCGTTAACAAAAGAAACCTAGCGGAAGGGATTATTCTAACTGTAATATTGGAAATAATGAGGTAAGTGTATCATTTTTTTTTCATTTTCTGCCTTTCCTTCTTTTACCCTGTTACTCAACTCAGGGTCGTTAACCGGCTTATTTCCCCTCCATATTTTCTCTTTCTTTTGGTAAGATGTTCATAGTTTCGTAAGAATTATTTTCTCTAACATTTAGTTCGCCACTTCACAATGTGTTCACCTATTCTGGTCCCTACCCGAGGAGGCAAACGCGATCTACTTTCCGATCTTATTAGAAGAATCCTAGTCTTACTCTTTTATAATTTCTCTTACACTCATCATTTCCGTAAAAAATCCCTTCACCCCTTCAAAGCTTTTCTGAACTTTAATGAGTATTATCAGTCAATAAATTTTAGGCTGAAGCTCCCTTTTCTATTGAACATTTATTAATCCAGGGAAGAGTATCAGTATTGTCAAAACGGAACTGAGAAAACTAAGCATCTAAGGCGTTTGTTAGTGGACAGTGTAGCGCGGAGCTTGTCCTTGGTCTGCGCCAATGTTTATGTTCATCGTTGTGCAACACTGCATGCCCCCTCTCGTCTCTAAGAGTCTAAGCTAGGCGAACGGGCGCCTAGACAAGGCCACACGACGACGCGACGCGTGTCTACGACAGCGATTGGTGTTGTCAAATCTAATTGTAGGATGACAGCAATATTTCTCCTCAGAATACGATGGTTAAATCCTACGCGGAATATTAAGAGCTTTATGAACCTGTACATCCTATAAAAAATATGTTGACGTCATTAATTACAAGACTAGTTAGATTTTGAATTGTACTCCCCTTGCTAATGAAAATTGCTTATTTCAAAATTTTACGTATCTATTTTTGTACTGTGAGAAGTGTCACACTTTCCAGTATATATTCCATATTGAGATCTGAATTTCTTTTTATTCTCTCACGTAGGTTTATGGCATAAAAATGCTGCAATTGCGTGCATACGAAGCACTACCAAGCATAGAGTGTGACATAATATATTAGCGAAGCTCAGAAAAGCAGATCTTGTCTTAACGAATCCATAAATCAGTCTACCATTAAAATTCAATGTTACTACGGCCATGTAAGTTGAATCGTCAATACTAACCGTTGACACATCTCTGAGTTATATAACTTCATTACCATTTCTGGAACATGGTAGGTTTTCCATATACGGTTTTATTTAGGTTGAGAAAATCGTTATAAGGAGTGCACTTTTGCGTCCAGGATAGTATCTCCAATTATCTGCAACAGTCGAAAACATAGGTGTAACTTCGACACTTAACCAAGTTTGTTTTTCGGGCTCAGTGTTTGACATATTCTTTCATTTCCCTACCCATGCAGAACATATTGAAACTTATCTTTTCCTAAAGAATAGATAATAAACTTTATAATGTGAGGTTGCGTCCTAAGTAAATAAATTAAATAAATCTGTTCCGACGAAATAACTCAACCGCGCTCAATACTCGTGATTTATGATATATTGTCCTCTTTTGATCATTAATACCCACCGTTTTCACTTTACAGTCATAAATTTATTTCACACTTACAGATCTAGCACCCCAGGTAATACATCAACAAATTTTAATGTCTCCATTTCTACTCAGAACTAATACATCTGAAGACGTTGGCATGTACGAAATTATGTTTAGACGACATAGACACATGAGCATTCAAGTTATATTATTTCTCTCATCCTAAATAGTTTCTTATTTTGATTTCCTGAAATTAATTCATACTGGCGTATTCATTTCACATCTAACCCATTCTCAGTTACCCACGATCTAGCATTTTTTGGCATCAAGCGCTTGTATTTATTCACTTCTTTCTTCACTTTGTGTAATTTAATGTTAGATGTCCCTCTGTTTCTACCCCTTCATGTACTCCTTCGCCGTAATTGGTCACAATAGATGCTAACTCTTCGTCCATCTCCAGATACCACTATCACCAAATTCATCATTGAGAGGAATAGAGCCATCACCATCCTAGGCTAGACAGCGATTACTATACCCCAAAAATGTGAACTGAATTTTTAAACAATCTTATTTACTCGAGATGTTTGATTTATTCCCACAAATTATGAACTTTTGGGTGGACGATTTGAAGATTTATATCATGTGTACTTGAACTTCACACCGTTCAGAGTAATAAACTTACTGTCAAAAAAGCAATTACAAACTGCGAATGACCACGTGGAGGACAATAAACTAATTTACTCTCCAGAAACAAGCAAAGGACCATCCCATCAATTCCGATAAAGGACCCTAAGGCAGAGGCGGATTTAACCATTTAGCACACTCTTAACAATAAAAATTGTTCGGCACGTGTTTTAATATCAACAGAATACCAACAAATTTGTATTTAATAAAACACAAAACTGTTCTTTCAGAAGTACGTATTATTATCAAACTGTAAGTTATTCGGTTACTTCGTTACTGGACACCATCCTTTGTCAGCAACGGTCGTAACATAAACAGTGCATTAATATATTCATTTGTTGGTGGAAGTGTAGTCACTTCTATCGCGACTAGGGATCAATTATGTTACTACTGACGATGCCGCCGCGGTCTGCAAGATGTTGCAAGATGAGACAGACCTTGGTCAGTAATCGCCTTACAATGATTGCGTTCGTTGCTTCAATAGCTCTTATAACGATGATCGTTTGCGACCGTAGCTACTTACATCAAATGATGAAAATAAAATAATTTGTACCAATTACTGAATTATGCCATTAAAGTGACACGAAACCTTAATTAAAAAGATTTATGCCTAATTAATGTAAGTATAATGTTGAAGTATAAAAAGAAGAGATATCAATATAGTTTTCTTCCGCGTGTTTAGTATAGTGATAACATTATTTGACTTCGATGTCATTGATTTTTAAGAAGCGTTCAACACTATTATGTTTCCATTGTCATTTTGAGAACTTTGCAAATCACACGTAAATGAATTCATGTTTTTGACTCCAACTGCAGAAATATATACTCTCTTCCTACGAGAACAAGTGCATTTATGTGGACGCGTAGTCTAGGTCAGCAAGTGGTTAGTCTCTAACGGAACGGTTAGCAAAGAGTATAATTCGTTTGATTTTTCTTTAGCGGTTAGCGACTACATTTTGATCATCCATGAAATAAATCACTACACAGGGGTAATTAGGGTACTTTTTATACTCAGCGGAACTTCACGAAAATTTGTTGAGTTCCTAAAATAACTGACGCATCTCTCATGTTTGATATAGTTTTACTGTCATCCAATATTCACGTTGTTTTTAGTATTTAGACATTCGCTTTTAGTATCAGCACATGTAGGTGATTTTGGTAAATTCACAAGTGCTTGATTAAGGAATATTATGATGTCCAAGAGGAATAATCCAAGAGTATTTACTGTAAGATCAACGATATATGTATGCATTTGTATGCCGCACGCTGGACTTAAGTCATTTTTGGATCGCCATCCAAGTTTTCATTACTCGTAACCCTTTCATTCCCTTGCCCATTGAACTTCGTTTAACCAGGGGCGTTTAATACTCTAATTATCAAAGTTTAAATTCTCAACATTAAGGGTTGAACTTCCTCCGTTGAAGTGGATTCTTTTTGTAAAATATCGCTCTTTAAGGTCGAAATGCGAGTTTTAAAATGGCACAAATGGTCAGTTACTTGTGAATCTATTCATTCCAAAGATTTCGAGGGAGTAAAATCTGGGAATGCCTAATATATGATTCTTGATAACTTGGTCAATAATTTAGTACTTTATCTAGTTTCCAAGATCTTTATAAACAAGATATTATAATATCTGGCAACTACCATATGATGAAGATCCGAATCATCGTTCGTGAAGACCCGTTCCATGCGTGGAAGCGCAGTTGTGTGGGTATTGGGTGGAGGCCATCAACGGTCAGCGGGAGTGTGCTCGCTGGGCGGGACTGTGTCCAGCGCTGGGTGGAGTGCAAGAAGTCAAAGCGTGCCTCTTCCGCCCACGTTCTTCACTGCAACACCTGTTGGCCTGCAGTGGCCATGGAAGCACGGGTGAGGTGGAAGGGGAAGGAGGGAGGGCAAGATCACGCAGTAATTGATTGTTACGTCACGAGCTTGCCGCCCGCTGGCTACCACTGCTGGATAGCACTACTGTAGAATCACTTTTCACCATCTACTTCTTTATCAACTGAATAATTTCTCCTTGTATTTCTTCCGTGTTCTTTCACGTGCTGTACATTACAATTACGGAAGTATGAAAATGGCGGCGAGCTGGGAAACGGACCCGGGACTCCTGCTTTGATCGCAGGGGTGTTAACCACTACACCAACCGTTCCCCGTCCACCATTGTACATCATTTCCACCCAGACCTTCAGCATTATGATGATGTCAAACATTATCAAACATTTACATGGAAATTGAAGTTGAATTTGATTTAAAATCAGGAACCACATCCATAGACAACAAAATTAAATGTATTTTCATTTATTTGATAAAATACAAAGTTTATTAACAAAAATGTTAAAAAAACTCGGAAACAGAGAAACAAAATATATTAATGAACAGTAAGCATTTTGTATCTACACCTGTCACATCAGACATTAACGTAAGATCAGAAATCAGTTCCTTCTGGCACGGAAAATGTTCCCTTATTAAAGACATTTTGCTCTCGTTATTTGCATGTAATCTTCGTGCAGGTGAATTGAAGGCAGACCCCACCTGTTGGCATCATAAGCAGGACGTTGGTGAGATGTAAATTATATAGAGATTGACTTCGCATTGCTGCCTATGGAAACACAATGAATGCAATTGATTNAGATGTAAATTATATAGAGATTGACTTCGCATTGCTGCCTATGGAAACACAATGAATGCAATTGATTGAATAGTCGTCTATCTGTTGTAGATAATGGTCATTTGTTTAATAATTAGGTAAGTGAAAAATAAATGTATCAATCATCGGTGAAATTCTATCGATTCATATCGAGCGTTAGTCAGAAAAAAGAAATTGAATCGTAATTGCAGAAATCCAGAAAAACTAATTTATTACAATCGTAATAATCAGATGCCATAGAAAATGAGGTAACATTATTTCATTATACATTACCGTTCAGAAAATAGCTTATAGATTGAAAAACCAAATGCAAACTTCACGATGTTGTGATATAAAATGTAAAAAACAGCATTCATTTCCAAAAAAAATAATTAAAAACTACAGTTTAATTTAATTTACCAGATTTTTTATGGTATGTGTGTGATCATTTTTCTTTTTAGTTAGAAGAGATTTAGTTTAGTGCTAGGAAATTGAGAACTTTAAAAATAGTAGAACTATCTTACTAGAATTTCATACTACTTCGAGAGAAGAATATTTTAGATAGGTTTCTAAACTTGAGGGATGAACAAAAAACTCTTGATGGACAGGCGGACCGACTACGTTTTTTTAAAATTAATTCTCGTCTGGTGAATTTGTGTAGATATGAGGTATGTGAAGTTGCTTTTGACTAATAACATCTATCCTCTTTAGACTGAATATTGTTACCCCTTTCACTATAATATATTTAAATGCTCATCAGATAGTACGGAGACGGCCGCGGACCGAACAAACACCCTCGACCTGAACTTAACCTTCAGGCTATACATTGGGAACTCCTGCTGTAATGAATCATCTTCCAGTAAAATTTGGTATATTCCCCTTAGAACAATTTATGAGCTTTATCCCGGTTCAAAACGGAATGAAAATTAATATAATTACGTACAGAAATATATTTTAAAAAGTTATACATATCGTCTCAGTTAAATCAGAGGCGCATGTATGAGGTGGGGGTTCAGACTTCAGACTTCCCTCACCGAATCCTCAATGGTCACGGTCATACATTATAATATTTGTTAATAAATAAACCTAATGAAAATTAATTAGCACAGTAACAAACATTAACCATTAATTTTATTTATGTAATTTTAATGGTTAATAGAACCACAGTTTTGAATTAGTCAGCTTATACAAGGTTGTCTAAGGATGTGTGCACCCTTCGAGATTATTTTTGTTCCTTATGAATTCTATGTTGTTGTTTTTTCAAAATGGGACACTTTCGAGTGAGACAAAACGATTTTAAATGTATTCTCAAATTGTGTTAGTATGACATTCTTCTTCTTTAGTCTTTTCACGGAAATTTTTGAAAAAAAAAATGTAAGGAGTAGGAGTTTCGAAGGCTAACCCCATTCCATATAATTGTACATGACCTTCAATTTTTCATTGTCAGTGTACCGTCTAGTACCGGTTTCCATTCCATGTAGTTGCATTTCAATGAATACTCGCTTGTCAGGAAGTACATTTCTCACATTTCCAAACAAGTTCCAAGGAAACTCCATCAGCCATTTCAATGAGATTTATCACTTACTCTTTATAGTCTATCACTTTCTACTACAAAATAAAAATTACTGTAAATGATGGGTTTAATTTGACGTATCTTCCATTAAAAAGTATTATTGCTTTTCGCTATCATTTCAAAACACAATTTCCTTAATAAAATGATCTTTAATCGTACAACTTATATTGTAAATGAAATTACGGGAAACGTTTAATTATCAATCATAGAGTTTTTCATATCATATATCAAGGATTGGACCTAAATATGGAATATAATTGAGAAAACAATCATTAACACAAATTTTCACAGGAGTATTCTTTATTTTTATAGACTAAAATCAATGGAAGGACCATAAACTAAATGGAGAAGAAACGTAAATAAAACTTATTATATTGTGAAGAACATTTTTTTTGTGAATAACTTCATATCATGACTACCCTCCTTTCAGAGGATCCTTTCTTCCATCTTATGGTAATTTCATTCATTTCTGAATCTCTTTTTCGTGATTATCACTGTTCCCTACAATATTCCTTCGTTTTTGATATGGTGATAAATACACCGTATAGCTGAAAATCTTTATTTCATATATGTTCTTACGAGTGATTCCTATCAATATCGTATTTCATACGTATAATAGTCTTCTATAACAAGCAACAAAAGTCTGTAATTTTTGACAGAACAAACACATTCGGGCGAGTATTCACAATTGCAAAATCAAGGACAATATTAACGTAATCGCCTGAATACGTTTTCATCTTCTATTTTTAATACTTACGAACAATATCGTGTCTTTCACAGTTGCAGTTGAGAAAAATTCATCTATTTACTAGTTACGAACGTATTCCACGTTGAAATAATTAACTTCCCAAGGTCTACAAGTGCACGTATTGCTTCGTACACACACTGAGACGTACAGTCGCGTTTTCGCATTTAAATTCTGTCTAGAGTAAAGAACAAAACAGTATTCACCAATATGTATAAGAACTTGAAAAGAAGTCTTCAAATATCATACTAAATAGATCGGAGATCTTATAAAATGATCTATTATATAATGCGAAAAGTTTTTCTGTCATGTTTGAATTAACGACAAATCCCAGATTATGTTTCCAAGTCTATTTTTCTATCGCCACTTTTCTACATAAATGATGAGTCACAGACAGTGATAAACTGGGACAGGGAAAAAACGAAACAGGGAAGGAAGAAACGACAACGTAACATGGAATTATGAATATTCTTTGCCTGATCGTAAACAAGGAAATGCAGACATTATGAACTTTTCTAATACTGTACATAATCTTCAAGGCAAAATGTCATTATTTTTAATTTATTTTGACTACATCCATATATGTGTGTTGACAAAAAATTAGGGGTAGATACTTTAACTCTAAAAAGTAAGAGAAATTGACTACTTAAGAATACAAACGATTATCTTCTTTATCGTTGACAATTGCCATTACTAACAGAATGTTATTTTCGTAAGTTACGATGGTCTATAGTACTTCCAAAACTTTTCTTTTCAAAGATAAGTGACATTTTACATCTACAATGATTTATTACATTTGACATTGCGCAAAAATTTTACAAAATAGCTATGAAACAAAATTGTAAAAATAGTGAAACTAATCAGGAACATTACAGTTTACGCTACATTCCTAGATTTTCTGCTTTAAAAACTTCTGATTCTTCAACCGACCCCATTTTCATAAAAAAGGCCTGACTGTCAAATTTTTGTTTCTATGGCCATTTATACTTTACTTCTAATATTAAAAATAAAAATCAGGTACTATTTTAAAAATAATCCAGTATTACCAAAGAGCTTTTGACAAAAGAGTGTTCATGCAGAAAATGTCACATGCCCGTTCGAAAAAAAAGTCTATTCAACTACGCCTGGGTAAGATTTTAAATTAATATTCCCGATATTTTATATCGTGAGATTTGCTGGTTATTAAATTAAAAATTGTTCTGAAAGAATAGTTTTATGTTCTCACGTGTTTCCACAAAGTGATAAATATAGATAAAAATAGATGAATGTGAAATGCCTACGGAAACGTTCATGATTGTGGGAGGGACTGATTCAAGATAAATAAATACATGAGGAAAAAATAAATTATTTCCTCTAAAAGATGCTTTCCAAAAAGTCGTCGTATGATCATTCATAAGATGAATCTTACTCGAACGCTAGGTTCATAATAAAATTATTAATTTATTTTTCGTGATTCAACAATTGCAATGCGTGTAGAAGAATGAGAGAAACTGTTCAAAGTACAAAGCAATAATAAAACACAAAAGACAAACAGTAAGAAATGTTGTTTGCTCAATTAGTTTACTGTAGTTTCCTGATATGAAAATCAAGTAGTCAGAGCTGGTAAGAATTAAAGATCAAATCTCTGTAATTCAGTATGTTTGAACTGTATGAGCAGTTAACTCTACCATTAACGGGTTTCTGGCATTATGCCTACTATCTTTGATCACAGACACACAAGAAGTGTCCTAGTGAGTTAGCTGAGAACTCATTCAAGAGCTGAATTTCTACTGTGAATGTCGCACAGTATCATTGTAGAGTTATATTTGTTTGTGAATCGGAAATAAAATATCCAATAAGTTTCGTCAATATCCTCGCTTCTTTACAGGCTTAACGCAATAATGAAAGTATTTTAATGTTTACGATAAAATACACCTTACGAGACAAATAAAACAAATAGCTTAAATTTCTAACAGACGTTGGACTTGAATCAGCCCATATCTACTGAACGGAAAATTTTGACTTCCGAGACTGCATTACAATAATATTGTTTATTGTTTCTAAATATTCTAGTGCTACGTAAAATTTAATGGATAGTACCTAATTGCAGAATTAAAAATCAACTTTTATCACCTAGTATTAAAACGAACATTTATAAGAGTTAGGTTTCCAAAGGGATTTCCCCAGAAAAAGTATTGGTTTTAAAATTTCAGTTAATAATATACTTTATTGTCAAAAAAGCCGTTACAAACTGCGTATGACCACGTGGAGAATAATAAACTAATTTTCTTAATAAACTTGTTCCTCTCCTTTTTAAATAAATTTGTTTTCCTGGCATTATTTTTCTTCCACACAATATTGCGAACAACTTTTTCTGCATCACCGACTGGGATAACGTATTCTTGTAATTTCTTACTTACTTCTGAAATTCTAAGCATTAACCTGCGCTATTATAACTCTTGAAAAAGACAGGTGATAATCAGAAATTACTCCTCGCGATAGAAACACAACGCAGTTGTGTCAATTAATTACAGATTTAGTTCTTACATATCCTCATTATATCCTCATTTGTTTAAGATCTTTCAAAATACCCAAAAGTTGTGTTCTCTGATCTGAATAAAATGAGTCACACTCGGATCAATCGACTCACAACTAGACCTATACCAGTATTCAACAACATTTTCGGTTCTTCGCCGTTCAACGTATCTTTCTCTGGATTAGAAGGATTTTAAATTGAGTACTTTCCAGAATGAGCAGGTGGTTTCGTAAAGTGTAACGACTCATCTCCAAATGAATCTTTAAAGGTTCTTATCTACAAAATATTTATTCATTCTTTATATGAAGAATAGAATTGTGAAGAGACTATCATGATGTTGAAGTAAAAATGTAGTTCTTCCTAAAGAAGACAAAAGACTTTCGTCAGTGTATGGCAGTATTCACTTCCTTCTCGAAAAGTAGTGAATCAACAGTTAACAGTTTATGGCGTACTATGGGCGCTTTGTGAATGACGAGTTTCCATAGAGGTTCGACTTGTTCGCCTACATCTTTTTCCTTACACAAGAGGTTACACTAGTCATTCGGAGCGTATGCTGGCATTCGCTTTATGTGAAAGGCAAGACTAACAATACACGTAATAATACAGCAATAAAAGTTTTTTCTTGATACATTTTGCACAAACAAACTCTTAATTAATTGAAAAAAAAAAACTTTTTCATACACATAGTATATATAGAAAGTTTTGAATTCGTGAAAAAAATTCGAAAGAGAGATTTCGACGGAAATGTCCGCCAGTATTTTTGACGATCCCTAATTCTGAAAAAGGGGGTTTTGGCATAACGCCGTCTGTGTGTGTGTGTGTCTGCGCAGCGATTCTTATCAAGTGTGTCTGCGCAGCGATTCTTATCAATTTAAATCGCGTTTCGTATTTACACAACACTTTTACGATATTTATAAGACTGGTATGTCGCTATATGTTTTGAAATAATATTCTGAATATTTATTTTACTTTCAAATTACAAATAAAAGACAGTAATAAGTTCACCTAGTGACTTTGAGCATGAATAGAACACTAGAAGACTACCAAAATATAGGGGATCACACCAGAAATGACCCTTTCACTATATGATTTTTTTCACTCTGAATGACAGACAGAAATGTATATGAGAAAGTATGTCCAGCTGTTTTGCACCACTAGTTTTCTTTAAATATAAATACGAACTCCAAACTCATAACATCTCTCAACAGTTGAAGTTTCGGTTCTTTTTATACAACTATTCCATCCTTTAATTGATCTGAGTGAAACCTTCTTTTTCTCTCACATATAAGAATTCTACTTGATGTGCTCAACAATTAACCTAAGCTTTATTAAATTTTAAGAGTCTTAATTCAATATTAATTACATCCTTAACATGTGGGTTAAGATTGATGAAATGGATTGCGATCTTCTTTCATCTTCACGAAGCTTTCATCCCCGAATTATCCCCGCCTTCCATCTTCAAGTTATCACTTAAAAATGAAATCAGGTATTTGTTCGAAAAGATAACTAAACCAACAATCTGTTTGCTCTCTGCTTCTTTTATTAAAACAATAATTATTGTTGGGCACAAAAGTATACGTTCAACACACGTATATCGTAAATAGTGTTGAAAGACAAAATAAGAAACTTAAAAAAATAGACTTAATTGTCTAAACATCGTATTATTAAAATGTGCAAGTGAATTATTCTTAATAGAGTAGGAAAATGTCGGGCCTCGAAAAGTAATTTTTTGTGCATCCTGTTCTACAACCAGTAGCATGTGAAGAAGAACCCGAAACACTATAGTGATGTAACTGTTTCAAAACATTAAAGTGTAGTGTAATACGTTTTACTCCCATTCGTCACGTACTATTCTATTACTATTCCTGTATGGGTCGCAGGGGACTGAACCAGTTGAGAGAACCGTCCGTGCGTATAATCATATCAAAACAGTGAGCTATGAAGCCCTTAGCCTACACAGTTCGTAATACAGATTACCATAATTGTCCTTTGGAAAATATAGATATTTCTATAACATTCATGTCGGATTACGTTTGTGTCAGTTAATGAGACTACTGCTCATGGAAAGGGAAAAAATTAATTGCATTGTGGAAAAAAAATGCTAATTGTGGAGAAACCGATTCACACATTTCTTTCATCACTGGAAGGATAAAATACACTTTTGGATAACATCAAGTGGATGGAATTTATGTAGTTTTGTTCGCTTAGTCCAAGATGAAGTGATGTTGGTATGAAGTGCAGTAAAATTTAAGTTCATGTAGGAGTATACAGGTGCTGAGTTGTGGGGGTCGTGTTGAGAGTTCTGCTAAGAACCCTGGAGTTTTTGTTTTTGTTCGGAGGAAGCGAGTTTGGTCTGAGTTTGACTCGCAGGATAGACTATAATGATCCTCCTGTACAGGACAGGCGTACGTAAAAGAACTTTCATAAACGTTGTTTTGCTTTAGTGAAATATAGTTCGTTTAAGAAATTGTGGTAAACGAAAAATAAATTAAAATTGATTTAATCCCCCCCCCTCCACCTCTTAGTCTTTAGCTAATCGCCATTATTTTTCACGCTTATCTCGTTTCATTTAATCCCGAATTTTTGCAAAACATGAGGGTCGATCCTCTGGATAAAGTTTATGTTTCCTCCTAAGTAAGGATGTGCATGCCCAGAGGAAGTTCCGCATTCGCATTAGAAGCGTCACGGACTACGCTGGTGGCAAGCGGTGCAGCGATCGCCTATGACGTAATGACACAGCTGCCTGCCTCCAGTGGTCTCTAGCGTCAAGGACTCAAAACCGACCCTCCCCTCTCCATACCCCCCTCTTCCCTTCGCCAAAACCACCCCGACCAGATCCTTACCCCATCACTCCATCTAGAATTATCTACTTATTTATATACTCATGTCAACTTCTTATTTGCCGACGTACTTTATCATCCTCTGCACAGTGCTATTAAAAGGATTGAAAACATTTGGTTTACATTTCCAAGGTTTCAAGTGTGGTGAAATAAGGAGGAGAAACGATCATGTAATATTATGACTATTCTGACTCATAAGAAAACTGAAGTGAATCTTACATGACTTGACCATCACAAATATTTTGACACAAAGTCCCATAGAAATAGAATCAAATGTTCATAGATATCAGATTTACAGGAATATACTTACTCATTTATTTATTTTATGTAACTTACAGAAAATTGGTGCGGTACATCGAAAAAATTACAAAATTAATCTTACTATTTTAATATTTTCGAAAGTGACGTTCGCAAGTTTGTAGAAAAACAACCCTTCTTTAGGGTTAGGAAGATGGGGTTTTGAAATCCAATGCGAATTTCAGCTGTTCAAAAACAGGTTTCTATTCTGCTCAAGAATCAGTACAAGGTTATATACACCTACTTATTATTTGTAAATAAAGTATCCCACTACCAAAACTAACATAAATACAGTCATTAGGCAATATATGAACTGTAAATAATCAATAGTGGAGAAAGGAAACTCCTGTTGTATGGGAGGCATAAAATTATACTACGTAACAAATTTCAATAATTTATTTACTCCTGTCTAATAAATTAGTTTATTTATGTAATTTCGAAATGCTGAATTCAATGGAATATTACGATTTTCTCTGTCACGTCACATTTTCCAGACATACTGGGGTGATACGGATGTAGCAATAAAAATATTTATAAACTCATTATAACAGTGTTTTCTCGAAAACAGTAAAAATAACACCTTAAACCCAAAAATATAAAATAATGCACATTATTGACATTATATATGTATTATAACACGCAGCTAACCTTTTATCTTATCTAGGAACTTTTGCTGAAATTTTTTGAATCCGCCTCTGCCTTAGGGCCCTTGATCGGAATTGATGGGATGGTCCCTTGCTTGCTTCCGGAGAGTAAATTAGTTTATTGTCCTCCACGTGGTCATACGCAGTTTGTACTGTTTTTTGACAATAAATAAATTTAAAATCTACAATGTTAACACGTACAAAGCACCATTCACATATGTGCAAAAACATTGAATTTTTTATTTCAATAAATTCTGATAAAATTTTATTTATTATTGTAAATCTTTCTAGCTTCAGTATATTGTATTGTTGCAGCCTAAAAGCTAGAGTTACGCATTTCACCGGAATTGTGCTGCGAAAAAATATGTAAATTGTATATTTTCAAACAATTGTTTGAAATATCTTAAAAATACGTTAGGTGATGGGACGTTTCTGAAGCCTATTTCAGATTCTACACTAAAATATACATGAAAAAATCTTGAGAAAAAATATGTAAGGAAATTTCAAACAAGATGCAATATATACTCAAAGACATGTTACTTTGCTTCGAGAAATTCAACTTAGGAAAAAAAAACGTGAACGGAAACGCAATGTATTTATTAGTGTATAAGTTCAGTCTAATTGACTTGATGTTGGTACAAAGCTTGTGCTCAATGTAGCCAACGCTTTTACTTCGCCATCGTCTATAAGAGTAATGATATTTGTACCTCGCGTTCGAACAGGACATTCGAACTTCTCAAAGCTTAAGTCCATTGCCAATATAGGCCAGCAATTCAATTCACTTGCTCTTGTGGAGCTATTCTGTTCTTCCTGCATCGAGCGTGTGGAAGGAATGTTACCTTGTGCCTTAGCTTGTTGCGAGAAGGGCACTTCAAGTTAGTCAAATCCCCAAGATGTATAATTGTTTTCTATATTTTTATTCTAATTGTTATAAAACACAATAATATTAATAATGATGAAAAAATGTTTTTATTTGAATCTATCGATTAATAATATAGTACAAAGAATATTCAGGAACTCGCTTGACTCGTTTGAAATGCCCAAAAGCATGTAAGCTCAACAGTTTCGTAATATATGCTTCTCACCACAGAAAAAGTTAAATAACTTTTTAAAATGTCTGATGACCTATAGATAAAAGTTATGTAAAAAATACAACGGAAAATTTACTACAAACCAAAGTAAACTTCCATCACTTTCGTGATTAAAAAGATGGTCTTATTTTGAAAATGACCATTTTCTCCATAAGACGCAATGTATTTCAGCATCAATTACAATAGCAATTATCGCATTTAAATGGCCGGTAAGGTATGTTTTTCAAATCAGAATAAGTACATGTTACTCTGTTTATTTACGCAAATATCAGATATTTTAGTGATTTAATTCTACCTACTACTGTTAATATATATTTGGATACTATTTAAATTCGTAGTTGTTGGCAAGTTGTTGGCAATTATGCAATAGGTACCCATATTGCATAATTTTCGGCAAAATTACATGATTCAAGATTGCTGTTACATAGTATTATTTAAGATAGCCTTACATTACAGTTGATTATACGTGACTTCCAATGGTCATGAATCAGGACGAACAATATAAACCTTACTCTTCATGAACCAAAAAAGAAATTTTCAGAAGTCTAATTCATTTCATTTTTTCAGTTATCTCTTCCTCAGTTCCAACCTTTAATTCGATACTCCGCATCATCATTCCTATACGCTGACGTTTTGCAAACACGGCTCATCTAAATGAAAGCGAGGTTTTCTTCCGCAACTAAGTTCCTGCTTATGTATTACAATAGTCATTAACTCCTCCCTCATCGTCAACTCATCAGAAAACCATCGTAGTAAAGTGCAAGGCTACTACAACTGTTGCATTCGTCTCGTCTTCTCGGGTTATCTCCTCATGTATCTCCGTCACTTCTTCCATCCTTCCTTCACCTTCGGTTATTCCAACCGTTGTTTTTTCTAGTTCGCACTTCGTCTCCCGAGAGTTGCGACAGGATTCTCAGAAATATCTTAACATCCCTATCTTAAGATTTAAACATTTTGTACACAATTATTTGTATTATTCATGGAAGAATTTGGTTAACATCAAACAGCCAGTATGAATTTAAAATAAATTTTTTACATCTTTTGCTTTGTTTTCTTTTCAGCGAGAGCTATTTTGACGAGAGTATAAATTACTTGCAATATAAAATTACTAATTAAAAGGCTATGAAAATAGGAAAGTAAATAAAAGATAAAAGAATAACACACAACTGATGACAAATTATACACAATATAAAATTACTAGTCACGAATCATGTGCTGTAAAATTAGAAAATAAATTATAGATAGAAATATAATAATAATAATAATAATAATAATAATAATTTGAACAGATTGGCTAGCAAACTGACTCACGTAACAATGTCGTTCAGAGCTTGAAGATGGCCGATATTCGGTGGAAAGTGCCCTAGCCAAAAGGACAATGAAAACCGGAAAAGAAATGTCTAAAAATTTAATTTTAATGAATTCCATTTACTCCTTGCCAGAAGTAACAAACAGTTGGAATGTATTTGGATCATCATTTTTTAATTTTAATGAAGTATTTTTTGTTTGTTTAGATTTTTAGATTTTCCCCCCAGTTTTTTTCTTTTTTTGTGGTCGATAACTACGTAAATTAAGTGTAGAGACTTAAGTATCGTGAGTGAGAAAGCTGATAAGGCACACATGGCGCTGCGTTAACTCATGCTGTCAAACATGCCTTGCGGGAATAAATGTAAACAGAAGTGTGACCCTGGTGGTTTCCTCTCCTTCCATTCCACGCCATTGCCATGGTCACTACGATACGCTCACTTGTCTCTTTCTTATTTACTTATAGTACTATCATCTCTCTCTCTCCTCGTCCTCCTCCTTCTCCTCCTCCTGCTTAACCTTCATCTACAGTATTAAAAAACTTTATTGCATTTCATGGACTATGAGCCATGCGGAATATTACGTTGTTGCAGTTTAAATAAAAAAGATCGCAACTGCATATGCTCCGTGGTGCTGTCAAATGGAAAGAAGACTTGTCATAAATAAAAGGGGAAAGATATTCTGCAGTGCAGAAGAAATGATGATCCTCACCAACATAAATCCAAAGAATGTCCTTAACTTCGCTATTATTACCATTTCCATTAAGCCATTTTTGGAACCGCCGTTTTCTCCGTCCCGTCAGTAGTGCACTCGTCCACCGCGCCGCTAATACACCCGGATCGTGGTCGCCACCTCCGCCATTATCGGACGCATAGCTCATGCACTGTGCATCGTGCGCCGCGAACCAGGAAGTGCAAGCGTTGGCGTTCGCGAAGTGGGAGGGGGGAAGGTACGGCCAGGGCCAAGGATACACGGCGTTCCGCGTCGACGCCTCGGAGTCCCCCCTCAAGGACCCACGGAGACTCGCGACGCGCGTCAGCGCCGCAAATGGAGTCGCGTCGCGCGCGCGCGCGCGCTTTCAGCCACGCGGATGTGGGCGTCGGTAAAATCTTATTCTTTCGTGATGTAACTCTTCGCTGTTCTTCTTTGCACGGAGCATCTGAAACGAATACCATGCAATTGCTATGAAAATACTCCCTAGTCACTATGCCAATCGCGTTGGACTAAGTACATGGAGTAATACAATTTCCGTGCTCAAAATCACATAAATGGATTATTTTTTTTATTCAATCCTTGCACAATATTTACGCGATTGAGGACATTTATGTAACCCCATCACAGTGCTTAATTGTCCTGATTAAGAAGAACAAAATCCAGCGGAGTAATAGACTTGGAATTGAGAATAGGGATTTATTCGGGGACGTGCATTTTTTTTATTGTAGTATTTATAAATGGGAAATGTAGCGTGGTATTGAAGCTTATCTACATCGAGCGCTAGGAGGTAGGTGGGTGGTAGGGGGCTATTGTTAGTAGATGGACCGGTTAGCCCGGTTTACCAACAACTTGGCCCATGTGGAAGTGTTAGTAGTAGTAGTTAGTAATGGTTCGAGTTCTTGATACTAGGAGCAGTAGGAGGTGGATAGAAGAAGGAACGTTCGCTTTCCAGTAGTCACAGCTAAAAGAGCTGGGACATTAATGTGAAAAGCTACATATTTTGAAAACCGGACCCGGAGTGACTTTGTGGTGAGCGAGCACGCCAACCCCTTAACCACCGGACTGGGGACATGCATGAACAATCTTTGAAAATTATTGTTATTGAATATTATTTTAGAAAACAAACATCATTGAAACATTAAGAATCTACTAGTGTCATCCATATTATTCTGTATAGACTTCCGATCCTTATGAAAGTTTTCCCAACCACCATCAATACATCAGTGAAAATTCTGGTATTTTGCATTTAATTCTATATACTGTAGAGAACACGAGAAAGCAATAATTACGGTCCACTATTCTACGACTCGAGAAGAAATAACCTCGACGGAAGACACGAACATTTGGTTTGAACCATCCGTGTAGTCTACGGTGAAGAGGGAGGGGGAGAGCATGTATGGCCAGAGCATGTATTACCTAAACCTTACTGTATAATGGCGCCGAGTCTCTAACAGCGGGGAGTACGTATGTCCCATCCCTATCATGGAGATCAGTGGTTTCAGTAGACCGTCACCATAGCAGTCGTACTGCAGTATTTCCCGGCTCTGAATAATTTATACTGGATGAATTGCAGAAGACAGCGGATCCAATGCAATCGCTTCTATCATACTTCGTATTCTACTTTACATTATTCATTAAAATTACATCACTTTCATTATAATAATTTTTGATGATTTGTTATGCTTTAACAATTCCTTTCGGAGATCATGAAATATTATGAATTGTAGGAAAATAATACATCTGAAAGACTCTTCAATTATCTGAAACATTCCGATTTATTGATGTGAATTTCCCCCAAAACTTATTTTATCCGTTCCAACTTCCTGGTTAGTTCATATAATATCACCAGGAATCAAGAGGTCAACTTTGAAAAACACTCCGGTTGTTGGACAGCTTTCGTGGCTTTGCGATGTGTCTTCGACAATTCGTTTTGTTAGCAACAAGTGTGAATCATAATGTGGCATTCACTTCGCTTGGCGAGTATACAGAACGTAAGGCATCACACTTGGCACACTTGCAAGAATCTTTCCCTTGGGTGTTGCTTGTGACTGCTCGTTTTGCAACCGCAGTGATATATTGAATCTCTAATGCAAGTAAAGGCCATTGAGACAATTTTATAATACTTTTGCATTTACTGCCTAATCATTTCCATTCATTTGGATCAGCGCTGTCCAACTTATCTTCGCCCGAGGGCCATTTTCTATACACTTTCGACCGATCGGGCCGCCACGGGATGGGGTTTGGCAAAAGGTTGCCCAACGAATGAAACCAATGGGTCATATAAATTTATTTATTTATTTGTAACGCTACATTTTGATTCTCATCAACTAATTTACATTATTTCAAGGTAGAAAAATTAAATAGTATATTTCTTTAAATTTGAAAATACTTTTAATATGTAGTATTATAATAAAATATTTTCGTATTTTAATGTATGTCGGGCTAATTACGAACACAATCTTGTATTTTTTCTCACAGGACTTGCTACGTAAAATTCTGACAGAATAGATTTATAACAAAAATTTTCCCTCCCACCGTTTGATGAAAAATTTTATGTAAAATGTACTGTAACTCGCAGGTCTTAGGAAAAGTTTCGTGGACCGCCAGTTGGACAGCGCTAGCGCTGATTTTGACTAATACCAACTCTACTTTACTGAGGTATCAAACATTTCAATCTTAAACAACGACAAAGAAAGTTTTTCAGACTATTTTTCAATAGTTTGAACAGCTTCAAATGCTAACAGATCTAGGAGTAGTACTATTACTGAAAAATATCTTACCCAATTCAGTTGGAATGGGAATGGATGGGATGAAATCTGATTTTCTGTGATAAAGCATTTGAATTAAATTCAAACACTTTACATGTTAAAGCGTAATCAAATGTTTACGTGAGGGACATTTAGAGTCAACTATTTGATCACGATTTGTTTCATTTATATATTGACTTACGTGTTGGAGATTAGTATCAGCATAATCATGAACAATTATTTTACTTTAAAATATACTTTAATTTTTTTTTGTTAAAATTACTTGATTGATGGGTCATGAATAGGTGATTTTAGTTTAAATAATCACCAATGAGTCTGTGTATTAAGTCACACACTTGAATATGATATGATTGAATCTCAGATTATCGGTGTCCTTACTGCAGATGCAAAAGGCAGTACATAACTTAAGATTAACGGAAAATACTCAGTACTTCCTTCGTGACATCAACGTTTCGGTAACAGAAACAATTAGTCAACCGTTGAAGAAAACAGATTCTTCATCTAATACACATGCTTGCATATTAGAACCAATTACTGATAAATATTTACTCCGTCCTTTGTATATTTTAAAAGAAGTTAAATGCATAAAATTATTCACTTGACATATTTTTTGTCCTTTATTTATTAAAAGGATGTCAACTTTTGATTTGTTATTCCAAATACATTTGAAGAATGTGAAACCTCATTTAAAAATATATTATAGTTTAGTAAAGACAAGTACCGTTTAAACAAATCCACGACTCAATAATTGTAGTATTTTTTTAAATTTAGGACCGTGACTATATTGATGTGTGTTGGCCTACTTTTTAGAGGTAGTTTTAACTCGAAGCAGAATGAGAAATTATCATTACATAGTTCCGGTTTTTGGATTCACATTTGGAACTAGTTAATTCATGTGATACATTTACATGGACACATGATGTTAGAACTCGCCAAGTACTTAGAATTTAGTCCCTATTAGAGTCTTCCCATGACTAATTACTTATGAGGAACTACCGAAAAAAATTGATGTGGCACCTTCTAATTACCCGATAACTAGTAACACCTCCAACCCATAATTAATCTCGGGATGTGTGAAGAAGTGCGTCATCATTGTTATTCTTAATCACGCATGTGAATAATACCTAGGTTGACGAATGGTCGAAACCTACGCATTGGATCACAATAATCTGCTTGGACGTCCTTCGCATAGTGCTTTGTTAGTGGAGAAGACACGCATCCTCATAAGCTTCCTTCCCGTATCCTTCCTTCCCCTCCGCACTCACCCCCCCCCCCGCTTCACTAATTAGAACTTTGGCTTCTTTCCACCTTCGTGGTTAGTTCCAACAGCGCCCCATTTATCGGACGAGCAATGGTATAAGAACGAAGTTCGACATTTTCTCATATGGGTATTTGTTATTTTTTTCGAACGTTGTTAAAATATTAGTGTTAATCATTAATTAAAATAAGTTGTAGTCGAAACAATGAATCGCTCACATAGTTAAAGAAGGGACATGATCTAATTGTACCAAATCGCTTGTATATTTTTTGTTACAATGAGTTTCAGACATGCAGTATAATTCTTGACAAATTTCTCTTAACCCACTTAAATAAAATCTGTTTTTGTGGGAACCNATTTCAGACATGCAGTATAATTCTTGACAAATTTCTCTTAACCCACTTAAATAAAATCTGTTTTTGTGGGAACCGATCCATGATTACAGTAGCCCCCAAAACATATTGGGTAAAAATTTGTTCAGATATAGTTTTTCTTCCAATACTTTCGTGTGACAAGCAGGGATACTGGAAGACCGTTTAAGAACTGACGACAATAGGAAACTAACTTGTATTTTGAAGAAAATTATTACAAAAATAGAACATTGTTAAAATATATAATTACACAAGTCCTAAGTCTGCAAAATATTTTTTGTATTGGTACCTCGTTTTTAGCAATTGGTTATACGCGGTATACGACAGGAGAAAAAGGGGTCTCAACAACAATTTACCTTTTATAAATTAGATATAGCGGAAGTTTCTAATTCGAATAAAAAGTACTTAATAACAGGAAATGTAGAAGCACAATTCTGAGATATCATATGTTGGTCACCATACTTTGTTCTTTAAAAAGTAGTGTGACTTTGAAATAAATGTTCATTATGCTTACGAGCTCTGTGTTTCAATAAATTTATTTAAGGAACGACACGTGCGTTTCAGTGTTCACAGAACTGGCTCATCCATATAGCTAGGACGGAAAAATGTAGGGGCGGAAAGGCAGGCGATTTGTTTTTTGACGTATGGTTTATGAACATTAGCCAAAACGTACATGAGTCAGCATCATACATGTTTAGGAATGGAAGTTGAAGGTAATTCATGATACGTTTTGTTAATGTAAAGGGGGAATATCAATTATTCAGTTAAGAAACTCTCTACGCCCCGCCTCCGACTGGCATAACATCTTTGAAAAGTCAAATGCTGTTGTAGTATGGATTTACGTAGTGGGTAGTGGCCATGTGTTTTAACACATACCATGATGGCGTCACTATTCCAGTTCATCCCATATTTTCGAGGAAAGACTTCGTGAGAGGAGGAGGTGGATGCATTCTGACTTCTTTGTTCCTAGAGTTCCAATTATGTTTAAAAAAATAATTTTCTTTTGTCGTATTTGGAATATTGACATTAGAAAACAATGACGGAAATATGACAAAAGATTTTGGAATAAATTACACACTACCGAAACGCCACTACAAAAGAAAGATGAAATGGTAAGGACCTGAGTATACAGGTTAGAGGGCCGGTCCAAGGACTTTATTTTTCAGATGTGAGTTTTGCTTTTTACACCTTCCTCTACTATCTATGAGCCTTGGACAGGCACTGTCAAGGCCTCCAACTCTTCCTGGGCGGATAGTGGGCGTGTGGAGAAGCACATGTACACCGGAAAGATGGAATACTGCTCTGATAAGATGATCCCAATGAATTTTCGAGTGTTGTCACGCATTTTGAGGGTTGTCACGCTAATTTGTTGCTGATATGTTACGCAAGAACAAAATTTGTGGCTCTTGCCGTTTCTGGGAAACATCTATCTCCAGAACCTACAGAGATATCGAAATACCGTTTGAGGAATAATTTGTTGCTGTTTCTCGTAAACGGGAGCAGCAATAAATTTCATTCTTGCGTAACATATCAGCAACAAATTGTTCCGCAAACGGTATTTCGATATCTCTCAAAATCTCGATGAGTTAGATTTCGGAGATAGTTATGGTTACTGTTATTTGGGACGCCAAGAGCGACAAATTTTTTTCTTGCGCAACAAATTATGTAGGTCCGAGCTGGGCGCTACAGTGGATACTCCAGTTTAATGGACATTGCAATGCGGAAGTGTTCCACTATGCTGTGTGGAAGGAAACGAAGACCGGGCGGGGTAAGGTCTCTTCTGCTGAAGAACTCACCGACGCGTGGACATGGCCAAGGTCGAGCTTCCAAGGCTTTGAGGTTCGATTCAAGGGACGAACGCTCACCTGTTCTTGCTACACTGACACACATTCGCGAGTTCCTCTTCCTCCTAGGTGACATGTGCTAAGCTTGGAAACCTCATAGATGTGACGCACTCGAACTAGCGGATATTTCTTATTAGCAGTAACTAGTAGGTCCGTGCGAAAAATACTCATTCTGGAAAACGCGGTAAGAAAGAAGGGATTTCGTAGAAAAGTGAGGAAAACTGAAATAATGTTCTGTAGTGAGCATTAGATTTATCTTTATTGTACATGTTTCAAATTATGAATCATTAACGCAAAATTCTAGATACATTCATTTGACACGATATTGAGGGAAGAAATAAGTTACAAAAGTCCTTCAAAGTAAGAATTGTGAATACCGTGTAAAGAGATCTTGGAACACAACATTACAATAGCAATGTAATTTTTAAAAAAGCTTTGTCAGTGGTATGTATTCATCAGAGTTCAAAAAGTATTCAATAAAATGTCTTAGAACACATGGTTGTAGCTAACAGTACCATCTTGAACTTCTTGAAATTTTCTTTAATAGAAACATAAATATATAGAACAGTATACTCGGTAGAGAGCAACGTGTTATACTTAATTGTTCATGCTAATGTCATGAACATTGGTACCTTTCACAATTTATTTTCTTTCCTTGGTACAATAACAATTACTGAAATATTAAACCCCATCGAAGTTAGAGATTTTCCCCGGGTGTAGTGTTCGGCTGATAGCATCTGTGCGCCTGTCAAATTTTAAAATACACAGTACAATTGTGAGAATGTAAGATTACGATTCGACGTCGTAACGAAAGATTACGAAAGATTCGAAAATTATATTTTAATGATAGTTTTGGCAATTGAATGGGTGTCTGAAAAATTATGTGTTAGATATTACTTACTTAATCAATAGAATACTGTGTTGGTGTTTTTTGCTGCGAGAAATGAAATGAACAGAAAAAGGTTATATTTAAGAAATAATATATCGTTTTCTGTCGAATGGAGGGTTTTGTAGAAAATGGTCTTGTATGTAGCCATTGGTAGTCAATGTTAATACTATCGTGATAAGAGGAAACGAAGCGTGCATTAACGTTGGGGGTGGGGGGAAGTATATGAGTTAAGCACACAATGCGGAAGCACCGTTCCAGTCTACAGCTCTACTTCCGCTCCAGAATTTCCTGCCAAGGTCATCTCATCAGTGGCTGAGAATTACCGACAACAACACGCTGTATATCGTCCAGATTATTTCAAGACCTTTGGCGTGGTTAGAATTTGCGAAATCACATAATTATTCTCAAACGTAGAATACAATCCAAATTCATCAGAAAATTCATTCTTTGCTTTACAAATTCACTTCCTATGAATAAGTTATCACTCAGCTTAAACTACGAAATAAATGAATACAACAATTTTTGTGGAATTGAAACTTTTCATTTTCCCTCCCCACCCCTCACCCCCACCCCCGTTCCCCAAATTTTGTCAATGAACGTTTTCATTCAAAGAAAACTTATTTGATGAATTTCTGAATATTTATAAAAATTAATGCTCGTTAATGTTTCTTATATGTACCTCACATAATTCACATCCCTCTGTATTCTGCGGAGTACGTTTCAAATGCATCTCAAGTTTTCTTAAATTCGTTTCTGTTGCAATGATTTGTCAAGAACCATTAAAAAATACGTTTACTGCTAGGTACAACAGGTACCACGTAGTTTATTAATCAATCTTCTACTGATGAGTATTTTTAAATAGTCGTTAATGAATGCACACGATAGTTTTTTTTTTCTCCTAGATTGTCTGACGCATTAAACTGAGTTCCCATAATCCTCTTCATCATCAGCTATTATTTTTGTTATCTTATCGTACGTTTATGTAGTATAAAACTATATTTCAACCCTACAACCTTGTTCTGAGTGAATTAAAAAGAATATTTAACTACTTTTTCTCGTTGCATTGCTTAATGGCAATTTATACCCTACGCGTATCATTTACACACTTATGCTTTGGATTGAAGCCAGCAACTGTTTTGTTTGATCGTCTGCAGCGCAAGGATTTTATGACAGATGTTAATAATGTAACTTCGAAGGTTACGCTACTCACTAGATTTTAAAGTCGTTTGTCCTACTAAAAAATTTATGGGTTAAAACACCAAGATTTACTGAGAATTATGACAGTAATAAATGTGCGAGTGGATTTTGATTCCTTCACATCTCAGAACCATGCTAAATCAACCCATTTAATGTAAAAAACACAAAATTCTTTTCAATTGTTACAAAATAAAAACATTTAATCAGACATTTTATACGGTTGTTATACAAAATCTTACTAGGTTATGTGTACCTTATCCAAGAGTTGTGACTTGTTTAAAACCAGATTCGACATAATGAGGAATTTTTTTTAAAAATTGTTTGTTTCTCAAATATTATTCGAAAAAATTTAACAATATAATATTCATGTCATTGTAAACTATTGTCTTCTACAGGAAATAAAAATACAATTAATTCCCTGATTTTTCTAAGGATCACTAACTTTTTCATATGGACCACTGGTTGGCGACCGCTGGTCCAGGGCTCCGAATTGCACTTCCGCAACAAGTATCCACAAAAACACTCTCGCAAATTGCAAAGCAGCAAGAAGTGCAGCTGCATCGTTAAGCGAGATTATGTAGACGATTACTCCATGCTCAAGGTCCCTACAAGAATTACTTTGCATAAACCGCCATTGAGAGTGTGGCGGCGGGTGCGCTGGCGAAGCGGTCGTAGCCGTCGCTGAGCACGTGGATCGCTCTCCGACGGAAAGTAAACACACGGACGTGACACGAACGCGAACTGCTAGAGACCTTAATCGAGAGATAATCGACAGGGGTGGATGGAGAAATAATGCGGAATTTCTCATACTTCCGGAAAATACTATGCGCAGTTTCTCATAGAGGGGAAAATACTACGCGCAGTTTCTCAGCTTTCTTTTCGGTTGTTACCAACATCCTTGTATACATTACATATTGCAAAACAAGGATCTCTTATGGTCTTAGTATCTCTGTCAGATTTTCTTCTCTTTTTGCGTTGAATGAAACACAGCACAACTCTGACACACCCTTGGGGCGTTGCCTGTCCCTATCCTCTCGTGGAGGTGTGTGCTGTCTCGACTGTTAGCGATGTACCGTTCTCAATTCACCAATTTTGCACACGAACTGTTCAAACTCGCGATATTTGGTCTCCGTTTTTTATGAGTATGTTCTTGTCTTTGGTGGTCACGATTTCCTTCAGCTGTAGTTGGTGTCATGTCTCCCTCCCTACTCCACCAATAAGAGACGAGCATCGAGTATTAGCTGGCACCGAGGGGATTATGAGAATTTGTGGGCAGTAAATATAACTGTTATGAGAAATTACGAGCTCTAAAGTTTGTGGGCACAGTCGTCGGTTCTCTGCTGAATTAAGGTCTCTAGGAACTGCTTGCTCCTTCGGTGTTAATGGCTGGGATCATACATGATTTCAATGTGTAAAGGAACAGAAGAAAAAGAATATGTAAATGTTGTTTTAATGGATGTACAAGGTTTTTCTCATTCTGGTTCCACTCTAATGAGGGAGATGACGTTATACGTGCAATTACGGTTAATTCACTGTGTATATGGGAGTTAGGGATAATTGTGCCGTGTATGAGTTTATTTCTCTTGGGTATATGAGTATATTCCGATGACGTTTTCCCTTTTCTGTATGGTGATTTCGGTTTATCGCCGACAACTACTCACACAACAGACTTCTTTTTAATCTTGTCAATTATCCGCCTTGTAACACAAGTATGGAATTATGATTAATGTGGAAATCTAAAATAGAAATAGACAGGACCTATGTGGAGGCAAATATTTACAAGATATGTTAATTTGATAACTTCAACTGGCAGTTGCCTACACTGATATCAATTAAAGATTTTTCAGACATGTACAAGCAATATGTTTTTTACTCGATTTATTTGACAAATATTTACTTGTTTGCGATATTCCTACATTATTCGATAAATATTTACTTGTTTAACAAATTAAATAAAATTTTAATGTATTTACTGAAATTCAAAAGACGATGTAAATAACGAGCAACTTAAATAATATTTTACTTCATTGCTGTGAAGCGAAAAATTAATATTTTCCGGTTCCTTTTTGCCTAGTAAATGTGTGTCGGCTGAGTTTCCATATCTTTGGGATACAGAGTCATTGCGCTTGCGAAGATCCTGATTTTGGAAAATACCTGGAATAGAATATTAAGGGTAGCCCATCACGTCAGAATTAAATTGCAGTTCAGAAAGTTTTGGTAATCTCAGACTAGAGTTCGTGGCAGATGAATGCATTAGTATGGGCAAACGAAGAAATTGAGAAGGATATTGTAACAAATCTCCGTAATCTCACCTCAACTTTCTGACACGATAATTTTGAAAACATGAAGAATTATTCCAGTAAAAACAATTCTCTGTGTAAACCAAACTCTAGGATTCAAACGGAACATACTCTAGATTTTCTTCATAACCTCCCAATTTGTACATTAATTACCTTGTACCAACTTCAGTGTGATTTCTTCTGAATTCTTGCTTTCATCTACCCCACCTCCTCGCACCCACTTCCATGTACTATGAGGGAGAGATATATTGAAGGAGGAAGTTGGAGAACATTTGAGGTGCGTGTATGGGCGCAGGAGCACCTCCCCTTATCTCAGAGTCCATCGGATGTCTGTCTAATGGAGGACTAGGGGGTGCTGCGGTGCTGTGGTCACGGAGGCTTGGTGATTGACGTATGGGAAGGAGATGGGATGGGTGCGCATGTGAGACGTGGGATGATTCTCTTTCGAGGTGATGTATGTGTTATCGATGTGAGATCATTTTCAAACAGGACCTTTCGCACTAACACAGAGAACTTTGAAGTAATACGAAATTCAACTCCAGACAAAAAATTCTCTGAAATTTGGTATTTGTGCTAAAATGCCCAGATATACAATCATATTTGTCTTTAGTAGAATCAGTTTTACCATATTCCTTTCGTGCTGTGTGTAAAGCAAATTTTTTTCTTTTAATGTTTGCACAAATCGTTAGACTTCTGTAGATAATAGTTTTTCTCGGAGGTTATGTAACCGAAAAAATACGTATCTGAACACTAAACTTGAGTCATAATTGTAATATAATTTATTCAAATGTCCTCGAAATGTATTAAAAAAATATTTCATGTAATGATTTATTCTAAATAATTTGTCATACTTTATATTTTAATCAAATAAACAAAAAACTTGTGGATTTTTCCGTTGTGACCCTTTTTACTTTCTATCAATAACTCCGAAAAATGTTTGTTTCCGCAAAGAATACTTTAACACCATTTCCATTAAGTTCGTTAATCAATTCAATTGACAAGTTAACATATTCAACAATGAAAATTTGAACTTAAATGGATTTTCGATACTAAAATGTTGAGCGAGTCACCCACATAATACTTTTAAGCTAACTGAATTGCTGTCGACTCGGTGGTTTAATGTTCCTTGTTTTGTGAAACCAGATCAATGCATGTGTTCTTTCCTAACTCTATTTTACCCGCGCATGGGATTTTGCTAGCTTTCTAACGCATAAGAGGGTCGAGCATATGTACGCATACACGACTTCCGTGTTCCGCCCCCAACCTCGGCAACCCCTAAGTGGCAACAACTGCATACGGGAAACGGGCGGACAGGCGTGTATTTCACGGTGCTATCAGTTGTATCAGAGCAGCGGATGCACCTCTTCTCCACCCCTAACCAACGCGACGCTCAGCTGCTGCGTAATCGTCTTCCTGATTGAATTTCCGGTCGCTTGGGGCGCCACGCTCGACTCGGAAGCGCGGAAACAAATGCCGTGCGGAGTGCGTACCTCGATGAATAATGAGATCACAACGCGAAAATCAGCTTTTAGATGCTCCTTTTTCGAGTTTACTCTATTCCCGTTTCTCGTGTCCTTGGATATCAAGATGGTTTACAACCTATCATCGCTTATCACATATTAAACATTAATAAAATTCGATGCATTAACATTTTATTTCACTTCACATTCAAGATAAAATTCGTCAAAAATTGACGATTTTCTCGTAATTTCTTAATAACTGCAGGGGTGTAGTGGAGCGGAAGCGCATAGGAACGACGCACCCGCACTGCTTTGGTCGTGGGAGCAATGCGAAAAGACAATGAAATGGGAAGACTCTCGCGATGCTGCGGCTGATAGCGAGGGTATTAACTGCTACCACCTTGTCGAATTTGGCACTGCACTCCTGAATAGCAGGTTTTTCGACTTTTCTAAACAGACAAAATAATCGTAAATTCATGAGGATTTCCTTGGAATCTGCGGAATTGAGAAAGGGGAGCATCCACTGTCTGTCGCATGGATTCATAAGAACTCATTTCACACACACACATAGAATAAAACTTAAAATAGTCAAGTAATTTATTTGCATTTTTTTTTCAAATAAACGTACGCATAGTGGTGCCGATGGTTTCAATATTCTATTGTATTATATATTTTATTCTGCAACCTTCTGTAGAGCCATTGGGTAATCAACGGAAAGATCTGAACCAATGTTTCAAAAAAATCCTCTGTCTCATTCGGTATGTGAGCAAATCGCTAATGAATCGAGTTTATTAGGGTCAGTGATAATTCGTTTATCGATTGTTGCGAAATTACACTTCAACTTGTCACCCTTGAGGTTTGCATGATTATTAATTTCATTCACTGACATGTATGTTTACACTGATGTAACCGGATCAAACGTGATAAAGCTTAGAAAGTACATGTGGATGAACTCCTTTCCCAGGCGTATTTCTTGTGACCTCCAAGTGCTGCGAGTCTTATAAATTGTGTCGGAGTTTCTTATTTCTAAGGTTGTAATTCGCAACTATCAATCATCCAGAGGCCGGCTTCTCTTTGTCTCTTCCCTGTTTCATTGCGCCATCTCTATAGAGCAAGAATATGTTATAGTTATCTTCAAAGGATGATAGCCATAAGATACTATCTTAGCGGTTCCCGTACAGAGAGATGTACTAATTTTTTACATAGTCATTTCCTAGAGAAAAAAAATGTATGTAGTAATATCGCAAACGTTTTGAATTTACTTGGATCTGAAAAGAAATTCTATCTACATTTCGGTTTTTAATTTCTTTACTGGATGAGCCTGAGCTGTAATATTTTCTCGTGATTTTCTGTTCTTACGAACAGTTCGGTGTATACTCAAAATGCATTCGAAAATTTTTATGGTTAAAATTAAATAGATAATCAAGTTTCTGTTCGTTTAAGTCGTCAAGAAATAAAAATTATAATAAGAAACCAACCTGACTATGACTTTAAGACAAAGACGAAAGATGTTGAACTTTAAATCACAAAATATACGTATTCGTCCATTAAAGATCGTAAGTATTTGATTATCTATTTAATTTTATTAAATAATGGATGATAATTGTAGTATAACTTTTATGTTTGATTTATCACTTCAAGATTATCTTTTGTTCAACGATTTTGAATTTGTATTTTTAAGGTAATACGATGACGTAACAATTTTATGTATGTAATAGTATGGACACTTTCTAAATATATTTTTTAGCTTTGTATACATCCTTTTTATCAAGAAAATATGATGTTATCAAAGTTGTGTTCACTTCAGGAATGTTCCATCACTATACTTTTAGCGCAAAACGTATTCTACTAAATGAAAGAGAAATTGGAAATTTTAAACTATACGTACAATTTCAGTGTCCGAAAACAAATGACCATAATATTATTCATTTTCCTTTTGTAAATATTCTTCCTTCCGCCCCAAAAATAGTTAATACAAAACATAGTTATATCACTTTTCTTTACTTGATTTTCTATTTATCATTACATTCTCCAAATACATTATCTTTATGCAATATGATTCAAAACCGTCGAAGACTTTTATATACTGGAAGACACATTGTGCTTCAGTCTATATCAATGAGTAATATCTTCAATAATTGAGAACGTAAAAGAGACCAGATTACGTCATAGCAGGTAAAGGTAGACTGCGGAAATAGTTACATACGGAACCCATTGAGAAACTATTTTGTAACACACAGAAATAAAAATGTTTGTTTTCGAAATTGGGGGGGGGTGCACTAAAAGGGTAGGATAATATATTCATAAAGCACATGATAATTTTCAGAAGTATTACCCAGGTATGCAGTTGCTCCGTTTGAAGAGGTATAGCATATAGATGAATGTGTGGATGAATCAACAAATTACCACTGAAATGAGACGAGAAATTGGAGCAATTGTTTATATAATGAAATATATATTTATTACCAACAAAGCAGAGAAAAACTTTTTGACCACAGGTAATTCAGACCCGGGCATAATTCAAACCGTAATCAATGATTATTTTTCAGCTTACATTTGACTTATTATTTATAGCTTTGACTTATAATTTACAGCACCTCAACTTCAATATCAAAGTTCTAACATAAACATCTTATGTACAACTACTGAGCAACACAAATGGGCTCTAATGACCTCGATGTTGACGAGCCCTTAAGCCCCACACAAAAACAAAAACAAACAAAACACACAAATAGGGTATTGGTTCCAAAATAGTTTTCATTTTAAGACTTTTGTCAAATCATTACTTGTCATTTTTGATTGATGAAATTGTTTGATCGACAATTCAGATTTACTTTACTGCATTGATAACTTTACTTCATGGAGAGTACAATTATTTAGTCAAAACAAGTGATTAATTTACAAAATAATTCTAAGAAAAGGTATAGAATCGTTAACATTTTTTCGGGCTTCAAATCCTTAAGTTGACTTGAACCGATTTCTAAACAGGTTCTATTCTAAGACGCATATAGTGATTCGTTTCGAAGTCCGAATTTTGATAGACCAGAATCGAAGTTCTGTTCACTGTGTGTCGTCTCCGTCTCATTTCCCTGCATACATGGATCGCTAGTTAGCGTCCATTTTCTCGAGCGACAGGCGAACAGCGTGACATTTCGAACGCGTGCTCCTACACATCTGAGACGCCGACTCCGATTCTTGGCTCTTTCGGCTGCGTACAAAGGACATTGAAATCTCTTTTCGGCGCGCAAGTACCCCTTTGCGGCAAGACTTTCGGCGGCGGCCCAAGAGCACCGATAAGGCATGAGTGATACCCTCGATTCTTCACATAATGACAGTGGTATGCTCGTGACGCCGCGATGAGCTATTTGGTAAACAATATTCTCCGAAGTTGAAAGTTACAGTTGAAATGAACGAGATATCTTACGAATGTGTTTGAACGTCTTTTTTCGATCGTTTCCCGTGTCTAGAACGTACGCGGTGGGAATGGGTCTTAAGAATGAATATCCCTTAGCCAGAATAAGAATTAATTTTATGTATTTTAATCATCTTTACGTGATGATCAGTATATTCTTTACTTACTCCAAATTAAAATTGATCCTACACCCTACGCTCCCCAGCAAGTATAAGTCATTAATACTCCCAAGCAAGTATAATAATTATGGTAAACAATTCTCTTCTGGTATAAATGGCAGGTATAGTATGTAAAATCAAGTTTCTTTCACATAAAATAATCTGACTGGTAGAGATGATCACATATTATTGAAATAATTAATGGATGTTCTAAAGACCTCAAGACAGTATAAACCACAAAATATTGAGAATTGGGACGTAATATATTTCAGATCTTGTTTCATGTCATATGTGTTAATGCGATCCGGTACTATGAAACCTATAATATATTTCTTAATATTCTCTAGTCACTTAATTCTTAAATGGGTTACGTACATTATACAAAACCATAGACTATCAGTAACTCACTCAAGTGTTATTTTTGTATAAGAAGGAAACAATGAAAAACAAAGGACCTCAAGAAAAGATGAAAAAATATTCTATTATTAATTTTTTTCTCTTTACGTGGAATTATCTCAATACCCAATATTTTATTCGAATCTATGGGTATTATGCACGGATATGATTTCCCCCTCCAGGTTCATGTTTATACGCTCTATTAGCATTCGAGCCTTGCTAACATCTACTTCGCGGAACAACCAACCCAGCCGTCTTCAGCGCCAAGTCCACCCGCATCTCTCCCTCTCTGTGCCACCAAGTTGGCTCAGTCTCTTCAAAGCGCGCCGCGCCGCGCCGCGCTGCCCGCCCCCACCGGCGGCGGTGCGGTCAAAGAGGCACCCGCTGCTGCGCGAAAAGCGACCACCCCAGACACCCACTGACTGTCGATCAGCAAGTGGCAGAGTCCTCTCTTCAGCTGTAGATTGTCGTTGTGTTGACGTCAAAGTCGCTCGGCGTCTTCACACCGACTTTACAGCCGGAACAAATTAGCCACTATTCAAGCGAAACGTCGTCGAACCGGGGTTATTTGTTGCCTCTCTGCGCTTTCCAAGAGCGAGTATTTTGTTTAGATATTGTTTATCAGCATCTGTATGAAGATACACAATTTTGTTTCGTCGAAGTGCCTGCCAGTCTGCGAAAGCAAGGATTCGAACCGAACAGTAACAGTGCCGAATCAAGATCCTAAAATTAACATTATGTGGCGCAGTCGGTAGCGCATCAGCACGGTAAGCGGAAATTCCGAGTTCAAATCTCTGCCCCGTCTCCCACTTTCATTCAACATAACAATGAACATTATTTTCACATATTCTATTCAGTGATTAAAGAATCACAGTGTTTGTGGCACCAAAATATTTGATTCGCAAAGTAGAAAAGTTCAGACGATAGACATACTAAAATACTAAATTGTATTTTGTGCTACCAAACGGATAAAATCAATTCGAAAACTATTCACAAAAACAAGAATGTGCTCGTAAATGTTTTAAATTTCGTATGATGTTTGTTCCTAAAGGGAAGTTGAACATCGGTTACCTTTCTTTTTACTCTTTTTTAGTCAAAACAAAAATATTTTACTGTTTTGATTTCTGTGAACAATTATTTTCTGAAACTTTTTTGTAATCATATAAAACTGGACGCAAAGTTTCGTAATAACTCATCTCACTAATCGCAGAAGATAACTCGAATCATGGACTGGGGGAAGAGGGGTCTTGGAGGGGGTTTACGGAGACATGTTATTCCCCTCCCACTTCCCACCGACAGAGTGACAACCCTATACGCCCAGTGTCTGTCGCATTTACGGCGCTATAAAGTGCGTAATTTATGCGTGTGCAACGATCGTCAGCTACGTAGTGTTAGCGCTTCGGACAGAATTGTCAGAGGAGGGGATCGGTAGAGAACGACGAGTACTGCAAGAGAGAAACAGACTTCTGGGGAACAGGTGCTTTCAGTTATATGTCCCATTGGAATCCGTCGTGGCTCAAGTGGATTTATGTATGTTCACAGGAATAAGGTGAAGCATTTAACTGGATGAACATTGCAAAAATATTGCACCAAAATATTAACCACCAGTGATATGACACTACTGAAAGTACAAAGTTAAAACATTGCATTACAATATGATGGAATTCTTGATGTTCAACAACATATATCAATGATACGGTCATCTGTAGAATTCTTCCTCCCTGATCTAACGTGAAAATATTATAGTGAAAAAATTTCAGTTCTAAATATCATTTGAGTTCTAAAGCTCTTGAAAAAATTATCTTCAATTTTGACGTATTTGTGCCCTTGTTCATTCTGTCAGCTCATCGTAATCATGACTGGGAACACTAAGGTTTCGTAATTTCTCGGCATTTTTTTAAAATTTCGTATGTAAGTAGAGGGATAAATATATAAACAATAAATATATAAACTTTATTGACAAAAAAGCAGTTGCAAACTGCGTATGACCACATGGGGGGCAGTAAACTAAGTTACTCTCGGGAAGCAAGCAAGGGTCCATCCCATCAATTCCGATCAAGGGCCCATGGGCAGTGGCAGATTTAATATTTTCAAAACAAATCATGTAATAAATACGTATTGTTATCCATTAATTATTCAAAATAAATTGTAGATATTAGTGCAGTAAAAATTCTAGATTAATAAAACAAAAGTATTGACATTCCCACCCAAGGAAAATCCGCCACTACCCGGAGGAAAACCGGAATAAAACCCGGGTCAGGATGGGGCTACAGAGATAATGTACACAACCGAGCCAATGTTGCGTACAGTTAGAAATAAACTATTAAAAAACTAAAAGGAGCAAAATCAACATGCATGAAAAAGAAATTCAATCACTTTCTAGAGTACTATACCAATAATGTGATAAGTATAAGAGATAACATCACTTACATCATCCGAAGTCATGTGGGAAACAATATTTATTAGGAAATTGAAACTCTCATTTACTTCATTTATTAAGATCTATAAATTCTTTCTCATTATAGAAACAATAGCACATTTAAAACTTTTAACCGCGGATTCAAAGAGATTCAATTTATTTATATCTTTTAGTTTTTTGGGAAGGGGATTATACAAAATTATTCCTAAGTAATCTCTTTGGCAAAGAGTTGTTGACACCCTTGGACGATGAATATTTGCCTTATTACGAGTGTTGTGTTTGTGAACTAGACTATTTCTTCTAAAGCATTGGTGGGATTTTAATAGTTCTGTCTTAACAAACACGACTACTTCATAAATGTATATGTCAGGGGGAGGGAGAATATTTAATTCTCTAAATAAAGGTTTACATGAATTTCGGGGGTGAGATTTACATATAATCCGAACTATTCTCTTTTGAATTCTAAAAGTTCGAATGCTCTGAATGGATTGGCCCCAGAAGATAATGCCGTACCGTAAATGAGAATAACAAATTGCAAAATACACGCAGGCGTCTTGAAACGTGTTGACTAACAATGTTGGCTAAAATTCGGAATGCATAGCATATTTTGCTTAGTTTGGAATTAAAATTATTAATATGACAATTCCATTAGAGGTTGTCCTGAATATGAATCCCCCAAAAAAATGTTTATCTTGACTGATTATATTTGGGTTCCGTTTAGCGAAAGGGATGTAGGAGGAAGAGATTTCGTTACATTATTGCGAAATGACATGGATACTGTTTTATCAGTATTAACGATGAGACGATTTGAATGAAACCCAGACGAGAGGAGTTTTTGTACATTGACATGTTTACATAGTAGAGTTGTGTCATCAGCAAAGAGAACCATTTTGCAATCGGACGTGGTGGATGACATGTCAATTACGTACAATAAAAAAGAAAGGGTCTAAAAGTGAACCTTGAGAAACTCCGCAAGTAAGTGGCTTTGTTTCTGAAAGGTAATATTGACATACTTTATTTTCAACATGGGAAATTTCAACTTGCTGATGCCTATTTTACAAGTAGGAAGTTAGACATTGATGTGCCAATTCACGAATGCCGTATGAGTGTGGTTTTGAGAGAAGAATTTCGTGATCGATTACATCGAATGCCTTCGAAAAATCAAGAAAAATGACACAGTCAAGAGAATTGGTTACATCATTTAGAGAAGAAAATATGGCGCTGTTAGTTGAAAGGGATTTCCTGAAACCGTGCTGATCGTTTGAGAGAATATTATTATGTGATAAGAAGTCGAAAAGTCTCTTATAGAAGAGATTTTCCAGGATTTTTGAGAAGGTTAGCAATGGTGATATGGGTTGATAGTTTCCAACATCACGTTTATTTCCTTTCTTATGTAATGGTTTCACTTTAGCTTTTTTAAATACGTCAGGGAACACACCTGACAAGGAGCGAGAGGATTTAATATAACGTGAGAGGAAGATTTTACTATAAATTCAGATATATCATCTATCTCTGCTGAAAATTTATATTTTAAAGAACTGGCGACACTCATAACTTCACTAAAGTTCCTCTCGGAAGTAAACATAGAATGCAGTACGTATGTGAATGTATTTAGTGGACATTGGTTTTGAGTTACTGATTTCGATATTTTACCTTTTTAAGAAATAAGAATTAAACATATTTGCGTTGTCCTTTGGATCTGATACAATTTTACCATCGTCTAGTAGGGAAATGTTTTCTTGGCGATTTTCTGAAGGGATGTGTAATTTTTTAAGATATTACACATGGTTTTAGTCGGGTTGTTTGATTATATTATCTGTCTGTCATTTTCCAGAACTTTAGCCGCATAGACCGTTTTTCTAAGAATTGATTTATATTTACGGAAATAATCATGAAATTCGGGCGGTTGGTTATTGAGTTTTGAAAGATAATATAAATGATGTTTGTTTTTAGAAGAAATTCTAATCCATTGAGTTATCCATCGATTGTGATTATTTACTTTAACTAACTTGCGTTGTATAGGAAAGCAAGAGTTGTAATACTTCAAGAATATTGAAAAAAGATACATTGAATTTATCGTTGGTTCTTTCACATTTATACACGTCATCCCACGTTTCCTGATGTAAAAGGTTTTTAAAAATTGTTAATTTTTTTTCGTTAAATTTTCTAGTAATCATGTAGAGGATATTTCGTGGTTTTAATTCATCTTCAATAGTTAATATTTGTGCAATGTGATCGCTATACTCCGCTTTAAATACTTGAGAAGTATACATGAGTCTATTGTTGACAATTATCTGGTCCAGCAATGTTTGAGATGAACCGGAGAGGCGAGTGGGGTCGATTATCGTAATAACAAGATTGAGGGAACTGATTAGATTATTGAACCGAATCTTGGAATTGTGCGCGGAATCCGATTCACTGAGGAAATCGATATTGAAATCGCCACACATAACAATAGATTTCGTATATTTCTGTGTTAGAGGTTTTAATACGATTTCGAAATTCAGAAAAAATATTTCTGAATTTCATTGAGGAGGTCTCTAAATACACAAAACTAATTTGCCTTTATCGGTCAAATGAACAAAATACCATCCAAAGAGAATGTCTCGTAACCTAACAATGGGGATGATAAAATTTCATTTCTAACGAAAATCCTTTTACCGCCCCATTCCATGCTACACAAAAGTGACCTATTATGTTTGATTCGAGCATTTTTGTCACTATGCTACAATAAGTGAATTCAGCTATCTATTCATGTGAAGAACGGAAACTAGGAATCACAATACTGGAAAAGTGCTAGACTGGTATTAATTGATTTTGATTCATCATAAAGATTGATGCCAAATATCCCAGCGGTGGTCCACTTCTTATGATCAAGAGAATAATTTTCTTATTCCTATCCTTTCCCAAGTCGTAATCATTAGTTTCCATTGCACCTTTAATTATCAGCTTCAGAGAGCAATCCATAAAGTTCAAAAGCATTTAATGAACAAAAGAATACTGCGAAACCATATTTGCATTCTGCAATTTAATGTATAATAGGTACGGTCTAACTGTGGATGTATAAAGAATATCTCAGTACATATTATTTTAATTCCAACAACGTACTTTTAATTATCACTTCCACATTTATTTTATTGGTCTTTTCTCGTCTCTCTTGTAAAATTAATTTGTTATGGTTCTCCATTGTTCTGACTCAGGCTTTTCATTTACGGTATGGAAAATCCATATTCTTTCGCTATGAACGTGATTGTCCCAAACACGACGACAATTAGTGACAGATTACAAACGGTCAGAGCCATTTATTCTCGGCGCAAGGGCTTGCCATTATTATGACCGAGACGTCCCTGCGTAAAAATATAAAATCACCCCGCATTAAGAGAGTGTTTCCTTTTTGTCGACCTTTGTCATTCGACAGAGACCCATACCGTCCTGCAAAGCAGCTGGATTTCTCTTTGTTGGCGTCTCAATGCCTGTAGCGTAGCCTGAACGCTTCTTGTGATTTGTGGGAGTGTCTTCGGATACTGTTACAGGCGCCCGTGAAACATGAAAAATCGGCTTTCACGCTTACTCATAAATTTGAATTCGTTTTTAGCTGTGTGTACAGTCTTTTTTCTTTTTCTTTCTTTATTTTCGGCTATTCGCTGAAAGTTTTTTTTGTTCCTTTTATACCCTTCACCTAAATTATGATGTACAGTCAAATAAGTATAAATACAAAAGAAAATGGAATAATATTCTCAACAATATTACTTTTTTTTTTACTGATATTATTTATGTCTACAATCATTATTAAAATGAATTGTTAAATCGACATTTTAATGTAGAATATTTATTTCTATTATCACAACGTTTCAGCAGTACGTTGCTGCCATCATCAGGCAAACGCTAGTGTGTGGACATATCAAAGTTTGTTTGTTTTATCTTAGTTACAAGCATAAAATCAGATTAATCACATATACAAATAAAACAATGACAAAAAATAAATAATTTGAAAACACAAACCTTCAAAGCAGAAAAATCATTGTAAACAACCATAAATTTTTGATAAGTTTTCTGTGTCAGTTTGTAAATTAAATGTGTTATTCGTAAACTTAATATATAACATTTCTGGCATTATACATTTATAATAATTTGGCTCTAAAATTGAAACATTTTCTCAGTCTATTGAATTATCCAAAGTTAAGCGGTGTAATGAAATAACACATCTTCTGAAACGTTGTGACAATAAAAATAAATAGTCTACATTAAAAGTCCGATTTAATAATTCAATTTTTTTTCTTTTAAATTGACTAAATATTAACTTACACAAATTAATAAAACCAATATTAACGTACCACGTTTTACATCACATGGATTTAAGAGAATTAAAGTTAAGGCATTTAGATATCGAGAAGGCGTGCTATCTTTGAAAAATATATTATCTTTATAAAGTACTCAAAATGTATATTTCCTCTTGGTACTTTAACACTGTCATGATATTGAATTAGTGCATACAGAACCTTTCACAAAGCCATTTGATTACCGACATCTTTCCGGATTTAATCTATTTTTGTGAAATATTTTTATTTTCTTATTTTTCTGACGTAATTTATGCATCTGCCAATTCGCAAATTTTTCAATTGTTTTCAAATTATAACGTAGCGAGAAAAAACTCTATTACTGTTATTCATTATACGCGATTGAAGATATTTCGAACGCCACAGAGCAGTCTACTTCAGCATTAAGTTACATTGTTTATTTTTCGTGTGACATGTGGGGAATATTACTTCATTTTTACGTAAGTTGGTTACTAGTATTTTTAATATTGTTGTATCTCATTTTCTTGTAACTTATCTTCTAAAAATATGATAACAAATGTTTTGATTACCCACGACGAAGTCATGTTTAAAAAAATTCATTTGTATTTCTATAACCCTCTTGTTTTCCTGAAAACTTGTCAGCTGCGTACTGGCGCGTTCAGAGGGAGTCTTCAGAGGGATGAAGCAGAGATGTCTTTGTAAACAACTCCGTCCTCGGCCCTTTCGAGTTTTGGGGGCAACTTTCTCCTCCGCGCTGCTATTCGTCAAGGTGTCAGACCTAGATTAGTGGCGGCAGCATTATTATGTATGCTACCCTTTGACACCCTTCTACTTCTGGAAATTGAATTTCATTTCTCTATTATTCTCTATTTCGCACTAAAGTGATGACAAAGTAATAGATGAATGGTACATTTCTTTTTCGAATATCATGTCTGCATCTTATGTCATTTCATGACCTTCTCCTACATAACTGATTTTCTTCTCTCTGTATTTTGTCTTCCTTCTTCTTTGTGCTCTGCTCTATATTCTGTCAATTGTGTATAAGAGAAAGAGCAAGAAGATTTGACTGGATACTCACTATCTATTCTCTCTTTAGGAATATTGTCACCCATTACAAAAAGATAATCTTAAGTAACGGATTTCTAAATTTCACTTCTAATACGTAGTTTGATAAGACTTGTTCGATTTGTTTCTCGTAGAGATTTGGGCAAAACTCTCAAAGCAGTATGATTAGAATGATTTTCAAATGTATCCAGTAGGTAGAAATTTCGACTGCCAGTTCCTAGTCTTACTTTTTCTTTTCGGAATAGGTCACATTCACATTTCGGAATAGGTTACCTGACATGACAAAATTAGTAAAACTAATTTGTTAAGACGATCGTGCCGAACTATACTCAAAGTCATCAGAAATTCAACTTAAGAAAAAAAATCATAAACGGCAACGCACTGAGTTTATTAGTTCATTGTATATTAGTCGCAGTAAATTACTTTATTGTCCTCAACGTGGTCATACTCAGTTTGTAATAGCTCTCTTGACAATAAATTATTCATATATTGATTTATTGTCAGTCTATCTGGCTTGATGTTGGTATAGAACCTGTAATCAATGTAGCCAACGCTTTTTCTTTGCCATCGTCCATAGGAGTAATGATAAGGGAACCTCGCGTTCTGTTGGCAAGACATTCGAACTCGAATCCATTGCCAACCTCGGACACCATTTCAATTCACTTGCTCTTGTGGCGCTGTTCTGTACTTTCTGCATCGAGTGTGAGGAATGAATATTACCTTGTGTCTTAGTATGTTGTGTATTTCTTTACAGCAAATAGCCGCTTTTGTGACTATTAATATTTATTTGCATATTACTTAAATTCTATGTGACCACTCTTTTCTTGAAATTTTTCTAGCAAGATGTAGCGGGAAGCTTTAACCTCACATTATCAGCTGATGAGAATGGCATTGTGGACCGCTGTCTGCACGCGAGTGAGTTTCAAGGATTTGTTTCGTACAGGTTGACAATGTATTTCAGTCAGCCATATTGAATAATTTTAGGTAAAGTATCGTGACATTCAGTATATGTCCAGCCGACTTATGTTGGAAAACACTTCTCGATCCTAGTAGATGATAAAACAGGCAGACGAGTATACGTTCAGTATGAAACATTCTGATATCTACATACATGGTTAAACATACTCTCTAAAGACATGGTTTTATGGCTAAGGTAGTCTTGCTAGGTTAGAATTTGCCATCTTGGGATTGTGTTATGGGCCGTCGTAGGATTGCAATAAGGAAACCTTGAACGTTTTCGTATTCACCAACCAGGCCAGGAGAAGCAGCGATCACCATCTCGAGTTGTTGGGTAGTGACCATGAAGTAGATAAGAAGAAGTAGATAAAGAACATTGACTCGCCTGTGCAGAGCCAGATCGCGGGATTGAACGACTTCAACTAGATTTAATAGGACTTACTTCACCTAACACCTTAAGGATTTTACAACATTCAAACTGTAGCAAAAATTAGATATATTTATAAAGAGAGCACTCACTGGAGTTGTACTACGCATGGCATTATACCTCCTGTCGTTGGGTAGATTGCGGAGCGCACTAGGGATTATCAAAAACAAACTCATTAAACAAAAAGCTCAGAAGTGTGAAGTAGTGTTAGTAAATGCAGGAACAGTTGTCTCGGTTCCGTTGGGAACCAGAGTTCGAAGGTACGATTCGTTGATCACTGCGGAATGAATCTTTCTCTACCCCTTATGTCTCACAGGTGCAGCCACCTTACAGCAACCTCTGGTCTTCCTTCTCCCCGATTCCACCCCGACATATTTCGCATGCAGCAGCAGGTGTCTTCCAAACCCTGCCCTGTATCCCTTTCACCCCCGACCCCTACATACCCATCGCCCACCTTTCGAGACATCGCATGTAGACACCCCCTCTTTCCCTACGAGGAAACTCGAAGCAAAAAACCAGTCGCGCCTTCACAGCTATCCCTCCCCTCTCCCTTCAGTCCTTGTGTTATCATCCCACAAACCTTCAGCAAACAGCCCGTTTTTACAGCTGCAGGGTTTACTTCTGTTTTGAAAGTGTTTTGGATTTGGGTCAGGTCTTGCCCCTAGTAGCTGTGTTGCCACGTCTACCTGCCCTCACACTGCTCTCTCTCCTTTTCTCCACCCTCCGTTAAAAGTTAAAAGGTCTGTCTGGCCCTTTTGTGAGTTGAGTCAACCTGTTGTGAGCTGTGAGAGTGTGGGACCAGGGGGTTGAGGGAAGAAGACTACCCCCGGAAATAAAAGAACCGATGGGTATCACGAGTGAGGAAAATGGGCCTTATCGTTAACGTTTACCGGTCGTACACATCGGCAATTAGTAGAAGATGGAGGGGTACGTTATCGGCGGCGACAGTTGGTAGTCGCTACCGAGTTCAGTGGAAAAATTAGAGCTTAAATTCAAAACCGACATCGTTTTCTCATAAGAACGAAAATACTGCAATCCTCTATCAAAGACTTTTGCATATGTTAACGACATTTCGACTCGTCTTATTACTTCATTGGAATGGTGAATAGCAGGGGGTAGATTACAGAAAAATGGCAACGATATTGTGATGAGTGGTATTGATACTCAATGTCATTATCAGAATTTTTTATAAATTTTCTATGGGTAGAACATTTTAATCTAGCCTCTCATATTTTCTATTATTAGCTTTTAAAACTTTTTGGTATAAAGATATTCTGACATAATGAAATATGTGGATGTATTTTTCTAACATTTTTTTTCTCTGAATATGTTTTCTTTTATTCAATGTCCAATAAAATTGCCTTATGAAACTCAGTTAATTCCAAGCTACTAAACTAATTTTCATTTACATGTTAGTCAGAACGTTGTTCGGCTTAACATCACAATCATATTTTGAATATGCTCATAATTCCAAAACAAATTGACTCACACATATAGTACTTTTAGTTATCAGGGCACAAAAACGTTGATTCAGTTACTCAGGAACAGTATATTATTTCCCGGTTAAATGAAAATGGTAATATTTACTAACTGTAAAAGATCTTTATTGCGAGTATATTATTATTATTATTTACAATCCGAACAGTAAACGCATTCCTATTGTAAAACACTAATGATCCTTTGACGAGTTATTATTAAGAAATAATTAAGAGTAAAACATATCTTTTATCGTTCCAATTGACACACATTTACCTTGAAATGATCATACTTTCAGGTAATTACGATAGGAACGAAAAATTTATGACAATCAGTTTAATCTTTCGTTTGCGTTTCTCCTCCGCGCTGCTCTCAGCTAAATGTCCCAACCGCGTGGAGACAGCGTCCGTATCTTAGTTCTGCTGCAAACTACATCCAGGCGCCAAGGTTAAGCACCTTTTCTCTAGAATGTTCTTGCGAAGGTTGCATTCGCGTGCGGAGAAGGAAAAGTACGCCAGACTGCTTGCCTCCTAGCAATCCAGCGGTTCTAAAAAGTGCGAGATGTAATAGATTTCGCGGACATAATGGTGATTTCAAGAAGTAATCTCTGGCACCCATTAGGAGCGTTTTATACAAAAAAAATTCTGATTGCATTGAATGAATAAGAAAGTAATTGTGGTTGACTAAAAACAATGCATATGTTTTTCAATCTTTATAAAATTTGTTCCTGACCACGAGTCCCCTAAGTTTCACCATAATGTATATTTTCATGTGTAGTGTAGTATATATCCTCAAGTTCCCAAGCGATCAAGATTTTTTTCTTGTTAGTTCAATAATAATAATAAATTTTATTGTCAAAAAAGCAGTACAAAATGCGTATGTCCACGTGGAGGACAATAAACTAATTTACTCTCCGGAAGCAAGCAAGGAATCATCCCATCAATTCCGATCAAGGACCCTAAGACTGAGGCGGATTAAAAAATTTCAGAAAAAATTCCTAGATAAGATAAAATACTAATCTACGAGTTATAATACTAATAGAATGTAAATATGTTTGTAATTTAACGCAAAAAATTTACATGTACAAATTATTATCGAACTATCGATTATTCTGAGTATAGTGTTTAAAAATCATAAGAATTGAAATAACACTAAATTCACGATGTATTGTTAAAATAAACACCCCCCTTGACAAAGCCTAGAGAACCTGTATAATAAATCTGCCTCTACCCGAAGGAAAACCGGAGAAAAACCCGGGCCAGAATGGGGCTACAGAATTAATGTACACAACCGTGCCAAAGTTGAGTACACATAAAACTAAATTAATATGAGCCATAAGACAAAACAATCATTCAAGAAAATAGTTTTTTTTTCAAAAATTGATATACGTTATTTAAAAAGTACTACAGCAATGGCGTGATAAAGTACAAGACGGATTTCACTTTTATTAAAATCAATAAATTCTTTTACAGTGTAGAAGCACTGGTGCAGGAGGTAGTTTTTAACCGTGGATTTGAAGAGATTCAATTTCATAATATTCTTTATATTCTTGGGCAGGGAATTATGTAGAACGATTCCCGAATGATAGGTCCTTTTTGGCACAGGTTGACACTTGGTTGACACTCTAGGGCGATGAATATTATTCCTATTGCGAGTATTGTATTCGTGAAAGAGACTGTTTCGTATGAAGCAAGGGTGGCACTTGAGTAATTCGGTCCTAACAAACACGACCATTTCATAAATAGGTCTTTATTACCAAATATTGCTGTTCTGAGTCCCCTCTACAACATCTATAACTATGTAATACGAATTCTGAATCATTCTTTATATAGAATTGGGTTTTTTGTGTCTGCTCATGAAATCTGTATTAGCTCCCATTTTTCACTTACAATCGTGGAAGATGTAGTTGTCTTAGTGAAAAGTGTTCAGTATGTATCAAGATGAATTTTGTCTTTTATTTTAAAATTTTGATACACTTTTCCGCTTTCGTGTTGCATCGAAGATAAATCTTAAATCATAAACCACGAAATGGTATGTTCGAGTTCGCACTGTTGGTAACATATATTTTATAATCAAGAAAGGAGAATATCTAAAAACATCATTCTGTGACAATGGTAACCATATTCTGCGTGTATCGTGTTTTTGTATAGTAACTGAAAAGAAAAAGAGACACAGTGAATATAGAGTAACTCTAGTTATGAATTATGTTTCCAGTTCATATCATGAGAATACAGACTTATTAAATATTTTTTTGTATTCCTTCATTACAAGTAAGGGTAAGGAAACTAAGGTGGACTTGTATGAACTAATATCCATACTACTTAAATTGTCTAGTAATTATCGTTTTATTACTGTCAGTAATTTAATATATTAACTTAATATATCGTATTTTAATCTATGTTCAAAATCTGAGGAAAGGAAATTCTCAAAAATAATATAGATTTTAACTTTATTTATTTATATGAAAATTGTATGTATAAGAGTTATTTATCATATTATGAGATGTGAACAGTTGGTACTGTCCAGTAATTAATTCTAATTCATCTCTTCAAATTATAAATTCATTATTATGATATATCATGTAAGTATTAATATATAGATAGAAACACTTTTGAAACAACAAATCAAAGATTGAGTGATGAGGACCCGCGGAGTCATCTCAAACTATGAACCTGGATCTTTATAGAACCCTTTCAACCTCTCAAATGTATCCACGTCTTGAGCACCAAGCAAATAAAAAGAAAAAAACACACTAAGTTCCAGGTAAAAGAACTGACAAACGACAGCAACTTAGCATACTCGCTTGGACTGTAGGAAGTGTCAATAAATTGCTACACTAACTACCGATTCTGACTGCGGACTATTGTGCTAAGGTTTCTAGACTCGAAGAACCTGTTTTCTTCGGGCAAAACAAAAGCGTATTTCTTGTATTTATGCTGAAAACGTCTTTTTATCCATTTTCTTCTATGCACATGTGAACACTGTAGAAAATTTTAATCACTTATTTATTCGAATAAGAAAAGCGTTTATTTGTGTAGCTGATTGAAAAATGTCTGTAATTTTGATAATTGATATTTGCAATCCCATGTTATGGAGCATTTTCTTGGCTTCTTCTTACATAATTTAGACAAATAATGATGGTCGGAAAAAACTGATTAAAAAACAATTATAGATAGTAAGACATGATCCTCCAATTATTAGTAATGAATTATAAATATACATGAAACAAACTCATATCACTCTCCTTAAATTATCCAAGGAAATTGCATGTTTGATCCAGAGAGTCTATTCCCAAAGTTCCTGATGATGTAAAACTTCACATATGCGACGTAAAACAAGATCTTTTGACCGCGTTATAAATCTATTAATATTTCGAAACAATTCAAACCAGTTTTATTTATTTCCAGAACAATTCTTTTCATCTCTAAAATTGCATTTTCTGCCAAAACGATTTTAGAAGATCATGGTGTTTATCTGCTCTGAAATTTCTGCTTGGGACTTCTTTTTGAGACTCATTCTACCAAGTTTTTCCATTTGTTTAATTTCTTCATTTATGAAGATAGCTTGAAACTGTCTTATTATCGTAATATTCTTTTCTCGTATAACATATTTTTCAAATATGGGACCTAGGATAAACTGTTTCCTTTGTCATGTGTCGTTTACCTATGAAAAATTTTCTATACAGATTTTATCTTGAGTGTCAAAAGGTATTAACTGATATGAAGAGCATTATAATAGCGTTGAAATGACATTGCGCTTTCATATCTCCATACTTGCATGCGTATTTTCAAAACCCTCACTTAACAAATTTTATCTTAATTAAAAGCTACGACATGTACTTACGTAGTCTCAATTTTCTAATGCGTATGAATACATAACGAAATCGATTGGCCTTAGAAATATCTCATATCCGTGGAAAGGATATATTTGAATAAAGTTCAAAAAACATTTTTGGAGTAAAGGAAAAGCGTAAAACAGGTATATCTTTCCATAAGCCACTTCCGAACTTTTACAAATACATTACTAAGAAAATGAAGATCCTGAAATTGAATTAAATGGCGCATTAACTCTCATGTATACATTTCATAATGCAAACATTCTTAGAATAATGTTAAAATTTTGAAATACTTCATAAATTCGAAAATTTTCGAAAACATTTTTTTGAAATAGATTTTTTAAAATTATTTTTAATTGGTTAACAAACAGACTATATTAATAATTGAACCTCATTACATAGGGACTGTATTTAGATCAATTTAAATCAATGTCTTATAAATAAATAAATTTGTAACTTACGATCTTTTTTTGGACGGTCACAATATATTTTTGTGTGTTATCAATATACAGCGATTCGTCTCGAGATTGAAATCGTCAGATGCCAACAAATTGAAACAACAAAACTGTACTAAGCAACAGAACAATTGAACATGTCATAAACCTAAATATTAACTCAATTTTAAAAAGCAAACATTACACAATTGTTGTTACTACTTGTGTTTTCACCTGACATCCACACCAATCTCGAGTCGAAACGTCGTGTATAGATAACACACAAAAATGTACTATGTTCGTCCAAAATTTACTTGTACTTTGTGAATATTCATTTATTTATCATGGATATATATTTAACGCTAATAGTCGAGCCAATATCTTATGCTTCTGGACACAAGACTGTGTCAGGGAGTGCGTTCATCTATGATCGGAAAATCTGGAGTTCCTCACTCCACATTTCCACTTTTATTTTTATCTTATTTTTTGAAAACCGTTCAGTATTTTATTTACCTCAGCACACAGGTCTTTAGAAGTTGGAGAAGCGAGGCAATGCGCCGTAAGGTGAAGATGGAGACAGATGCATTGGAGTATCATGGAGCGGCGACGGAGGCGGCTGGTGGCAGCGATGGTTTGTGAGGGTTTGAGGGGTCGGGAGGTGCGGCCCGGCTCTGCGCCAGCAGCGACTCTCGCCCGCCGAGCCCGCGCTTAGGAACCGGTTTCTTACTACGCGCGTACTACTACGACGTAGTAGCGGCACCCCTTCCCCCCCCGCAGCCACCGCATCACCACAGCGAACACAACGCTTGTCGCTGCCCTCCCCACTCCACACCCCCGGGGGATTCTACTGCGGTGGAGGGGAGATACCGAGGAAGAGGATGAGGAACGAAGATGACAGTGAGGATGCACCTGATGACGAGTCTGTGGAATCACACATGATAAGACCGATTTGACTCGTTTGCTGTCGTTTCGAAGAGAAATCGTCTCCAAAATATATTAATTATAATCCCGCACTGATTATCGAGAATATACACAAGATGTGTTTGTTTTTTCCTGATGTAACCAGGCATCTACAGATTTAGCACACTCATCATGAGTAAAAAACCTCTATTACACGCGGAAGACGGAGTTTTGAGGGGGATTAGAGTTGATACTAGAAGAGCATTTCTTGGTGACTGTACAATTATTCTAATGTTGCACCCTTATTTAGACGGAACCACTGAAACAATATTAATCTAGCTTCCGATTCTAAAGCACGGCATTATATAGAATATTAAAATCTTTCTTGTCTACTTTTTTAGAAGGAATTCATACGAGTATCTGAGACGGTACTGGAAAAAAATTGGAAATATGGAAATTATATTCGTATTTATATAATAATATTCTTTACAAATAAGGTTAAATATTTCAACTGCTGCAACAGCAGAGATTGAGAATGAGGTAAGAACGTTGATCTCCCTATCAATTATTCGAAGGGGGGAGGTGAATTACGTAATGTCAATATTACATATGAGTAGTTAATCCCTCATTCTGTGGCAAAGATAGTTGACTAAAAGTCAAGGTCGTGGCAACGACAGTGCCAACGAAGGCGGTAGAACCTTGGATGGAGGCAAGCAGCGTTGCCAATGGCCAGCCAGGTTAACCAGCCACTGGGTTCCGCCTCCGGGACTCAAACTGCTGATCTGAGGACAAGGAACTTTCTCGTAGGGTGTTGGCCTTTCGTCCTTAAGTTGTGAAACGCCTCCTGGTACTTCCAAGAAGCTCCGTTGCGCGACAAAAAACGTACGGTAAACAGTCATTTCGAACTGCGAACCGAGGGAAGTTCCGATTGCTGTCGCGCCGAGGTGAGAGTTGGTCGTAATAGAAGAAATGTAAAATAAATACAATGGACGATAAAGAGGGTCAATTTTTTTCTTGCGTATACCACTGAAAGGATCCCGTCTCTCCGTGGCGTTGATTTAAAAACATAATCTGCTTGGGGAGGCAGAAAGAAGATTTCTGAATCTTCCTTCAATTTCGTAAGCATAGTGAGGAAGATCATCAGGGACTAGCCATCAGGTATTTTTGATTCTAACATTAATTCTTTATCCTCAGAGTTTATTCGTGTGATTACGAGTGTAAGAGTTGTTGATGGTCTTAAACAGAAAATTATAAATAAAATACCACCTTTTCTAATATTTTGCTGCGTACACTAATAGTAAGCCCTTGTGAAGGTTCGTCGTATTATGGTCGTTCTACAATAACATTTTCGTTTCTTAAGTTGCAGACACATAACTCCGTTCGATTTTTATTACAATTTCTGTTTTCTTTCGTAAGATATTTTTAACAAACAAATAATCCGTAATAACATGGACTGATTTCGTTAATTTTATTTTCCAATTTTCTCTCTTGTTCCCAGATAAAGATTTTGGAAGCACTCTTTGATAGAATCCGTTTTTACAGTAGGCATTTTTTTAATTTCGTTGTGACATGTGTTTAATATCATATCCCTTTGATGCAGCTTCTTCGTTGATGTAATCTCCTAGAAAATAAGTACATTACATATAAAATAATTGCGACAAAAACTATCTTCAGGATCCAAATATCATTCAATCATCGGTTTTAAAACACTTGTTGACCATTGTGAGAGAAATTATGAATTGAATATAGAATGTTTATGAAGAAAAACCTGATTTTGTGACAGGTATTTGCGTCGAGACCCAAGTTTCTTTTATAGGTTATTTAAACACCCAAAAGAACGTTTCATACGATACTCGAAATGTAGAAACGTTCTCGAAGAGAAAACTGATACACGGAGGTTGTTTCGAAGAGGGATCATTGTTTTCGGCTCAGATATTGGGTAAAACTCTTGATTGTGTCATCAGAGGTATCCATCTTGAAATGTAATTGTTCAGGTTGGTCCTTGAATAAGGTATTCACGTTAAAGTTTGCAGACTTTAGTTAGATCTATTTAAATAACGTCAGTTGAGTATTAACGAACTTAAAGTATTCTGTTAATTATTTGATGATTGTATGATACATTTTGGTCAACAACTGAGCAAATGTAAAGATAATTACCTATTTATTATTTTGTTATATTTAAGGGAACAAATTTAATAACATTCTTCAATGACACCTGATACGCAAGGATTCATTGTGAAGTTTTAGAATAGCACCCTCTTTGCTATTGGAAAGTGAGATTGGAAGAAATCGCCAACGACGCGACTAGGCAATTTGCAATTGTAGAGGGGATTCACAGACCCTCGAAGTTAAAGTAAATTATGTAAATACTAAACAAGTATTAAGATAAATGATTATAAATGGAGTCGTGGCGTGTGATGCAGATGAAGTATACCTGCGGCCAAAGCAGGAGGTCCCAGGTTCGAGCTCCGGTCCGACGCAATATTCTCTTGGCCGTAGACAATGCACAACTTCTCTCCTCCAGTAGCTAGTCGGAAGATGTGTGTTCAAAAACTTAACAAGTAGTTTTGAATTTCATATAATTGCTATTTATCAATGTGGATAAAATTAATTAATTTAACATCATAAATAATTAAGTTAATTTTTTTTTTCTCTATTTGTAAATAATTTATTTACATATCACAAGTATGTGGACATTCGATATAAAAGTTGCACAAAAGAATACCACTTATAAAATAACGAACATATGCATATTATGATTTTAGTAATAACTGATTATGATTTTAGTTAGATGCCTATTGGTATTCCTCCGAAAATTCTGATCAATAATTATTTTCGGGAATACAGCACAAATAGGTACGGAATAAAATAAGCTCAACACTAACAGTTATTAATGATACACAACAATATCTTCTGTTTTCTTCAAAAGCTGTCGATTTTTAATCTGGTAAGTTTGAACTTGAGTTCTGAACAGAATCATTGTCTTAAATCCATTATTTACACTTCTTCGATAATTGAGATGCAGTGTCTCAACAAATAAGAAAGCAACATGACTTCATTCTAAAAAATAGTAAATGTTTCCGAGACTTCACCGTAAATGCCAGACAACTCGCGTACGCATGTTGTGATTATAGTACCTTTCATACTCCTCGTATGTGGAATAGCATAACAATTTAATTCCAATTAGAGTCATTTCGAAGAATGATTGCATTTTAGTGTTACTGAATCTATCGAATATATTAATGAAAAACCTGTTTTGTCTTACGTGTTCAGAGAAAGTAGGATTGGTACAGATAAATTTTATTGACTCACAAGAAAATCTTAAAACTAACCAAATAAAAACATGGAACATGCGCACAATATAATGTCAGACACACATTTAACTTCCGTGATATTCAACTTTCTTTTTATGATATATTGTTTCCATTTCTTACTATAATAATTTGTCATAAAACTCACCTACCTATCTTGGTGATGGGGGAACCCGATATTGTATATCATCATTTTGGCCTCTTGCTTGGAAGTTTATCACATGTAGGTCACGATGATACTACGTAATTAATTCTTATGGTCACTTTATTTGTATTCATAACACAAGTTAATTCATTGGATCTCGTCCGAAGATAAACTTTTGCTTAATTATCTCCCCTTTATTAAGAGGAGTTTTGATCAAAGATGAAGTGAATCGATGCTGCCTTACGGGTAAATAGGTTGGGTAATTCCTCCACAGTATCGTATTCCGTCCTCCATTGTCTATCATTGTTCCCCGCGCATCGCACTCGTAGATTCGGACAGGACAGAGCTTGTGATGCAGGGTGTGTCCAACGCAGCGCTTGAGCCCAACACCAGGAGCCAGATCACGTCCCGCTGCGGTTCGTGACGGGAATACGCCCGTGTGCCCCCTTCTTTTCCCCTCTCCCGTCCACCCTCTCAGGACCATCTCTTCCTCCACACTCGAGGGATGGAGGGAGGGGATGGACGAGACAGGACGCACACCCGCGCTAGCATCTCTTCCCCTCCAACCCCTCCTGCATTTGCCCCGCGGTCGACTGCCTCCATGCAACCGCATCATCCTTGGTTGCATCTCGATGGACTTGGGATTATCTGTTAGCTGCCAAACGGGTCATCGCTTCTCTGTTTCCAAACTCTCTTTCAATCATTTACTTAGTTATAAAATCAATAAAATTAGAGGTATTAGGTACTCACGAATATCATCAACAAATATTTACTTCGTTTGACTGACATATTTCGTTGAATAGATTATTGGTTTCTCTACGTTCATTTCATGTTTTATGAGTTCGTAGTAATGATGTTATTGTTGTAGAAAGATCTTGAGTTATCGCGAACGCTCGTTCCCTTAAATATTCTTTGATACACTCAAGGGTTAATATGGGGGTTACCATATCACGCCTCTTTGTGTTCCAGATTTTCTTAATATTTTTTTTTTAATTTTTCTCTCCCATCAGTGGTATCCAATATATCTTATGTCGCTTGAGCATCAAAGCATTTCATTTTAAAATTGGCTGTTTTCTATCATCATATGAGGGGAGGGAGGCAAGTGTATTCAATAATCGGAACGCACTTTAAATTTATCATTTAAAAAAATTACTTATTACTTATAAACAGTTAGTGTAAATTGAAATTAAACGCATTGCTTTCAAGTTAATTTTGAATATTTGGAAATAAAAAATTAATATGACTTACATAGATATAAAAGTAAAAATTATATCCCTCGTCGAAGAATGAACATACTCGTCATTTGAATACTGAGGACCATACTCTTTTTACTCTCTCGGTCTTATACTCTTATTATTGTATGTGAACGACATATCATCGTCCACATCAGATTGCAAAATGGTTCATTTTGCTGATGACACTAATTTACTATGCAAACACGCCAACGCTCAAAACGTTTTGTCTAACCTTTCGACTTGGTTCCATGCAAATCGTCTCATTGTACACACTGACAAAACAGTGTCTATGTCGTTTCACAATAGTATCACAAAATCTTTACCCCAGGTTTCTCTTTCTTTAAACGGAACACAATTAAAAAATGTTACGAATACAAAATTCTTAGGTCTCCATATTCAAGACAACCTCAAATGGAATTGTCACGTTGACAATCTTAATTCCCAATTAAGCAAATTGTGTTACGCATTCCGAATCTTAGTTAACGCAGTTAGTCCACGTATTTCCCGTTGCGTATATTTTGCAAACGTTTACTCCCATTTACGTTACGGAATTACCTTCTGGGGCAATTCCGGTCAAAGTATTCAAACTTTCAGAATTCAGAAGAGGATAGTTCGGATAATTTGTAAATCTCACCCCCGAAACTCTTGTAAAACTTTATTCAAGGAATTAAATATCTTAACACTTCCCTGCATTTATATTTATGAAACAGTCGTGTTTGTTAAGACCGAATTACTGAAGTACCACCCTTTCTTTATACGAAACAGTCTCGTTCACGAACACAATACTCTCAATAGGAATAATATTCATCGCCCTAGAGTGTCAACCACTCTTTGCCAAAAGGGACCTATCATTCGGGAATCGTTCTACATAATTCCCTGCCCAAGAATATAAAGAATATTATGAAATTGAATCTCTTCAAATCCGCGGTTAAAAACTACCTCCTGCACCAGTCCTTCTACAATGTAAAAGAATTTATTGATTTTAATAAAAGTTAAATCCGTCTTTTACTTTATCACGCCATTGCTGTAGTACTTTTTAAATAACGTATATAATTTTTGAAAAAAAAACTATTTTCTTGCATGATTGTTTTGTCTTACGGCTCATATTAATTTAGTTTTATTAATGTCGTTGGAACGCTAGGGCGTGAAAATGATAACGGTTACTTTTCAGTTTTCACTTTTTGAAAAATTCCTCGCGTCACCGGTGATTATCATGCTAACTTATGAGTCCTCTAGAGATCAGAACTGGTTGAGACATGACTGTGTGTAAGACCATGACAAAATTATATTTATCGGTAGATTGCTCCCAGTTAGAGCAGAATAGTAACTGAAAACACGACTGCATTGCTTTCAACTCTATAAAATAGTGTAAAAGATAAGTCAGAAATACTTCGTTCGTATTTGATAATAGTGGTAATCCTATTCCAAATAAACATCAGCCTATACGATGCTCATAAATTACTCTCTTCATCTCCAACGAGATCCCAACTACTGGTTTTCATTGGTGTGGCAAACAAATTAAATTAATTCTCTAGAACATCATCAAAGAATATCATGATACGCGAGGAAAATAATGGTAGGAGCTAAGAATAGCTACGATCGCTACCAAAAGGTCGTAATCAGCTCTTTGTGTAGCTCTCACCATCTTGTTTATTATGGTTCCTGAGGACAGAAGAAGCAAAGATCGTGACTGAGATATCCTCCTTGCGTTTAATGAGCGCGTAGGTGCTGGAAAGACGCATCGCTACGGTCGTCTTGGGGACTTGAAATATCGTCAACTCTAGGCTACTGCGAGTTCTCTTCAATGCAGTAACCCGTCATGAAATAAAAAGAGCACGGGAGCGTGGGTGTAGTCGTGGGTGATTACGCTCTTCTATGCTAAGATCCCTAAGAATCGAATAAGAAAAAGTGGCAATATGTTGTTATTTACTTGGATATTCGTGGAAGAGATGATTCTGCTGAATTTCGACACATTTGTGCTGTTTACGTCTGTCATAATTATATTATTAAATTATCAACATTTACGACCTTTTAGACTTAAAATATTTGTTTACTCACAACGTTTCGTTGCTGGTTAGCGACTTTATCGGTTGGTACATAAAAAGTACAACATTTATTCATATACATTTTGAAAATTTCGTGTATGTTTTCTGGTAGTTCTGTACTTTCTTTTCTTTATTATTTCATTGCTTTTATTTTTTTCTGTTGTTAAATATTATGTAATTTCATTCATATCTCACCAACACGCAAACGAATGAAGAAAAGTAGTGAATTAAATATATTTTAAAGTCTGAAAACGTTCGTAAAAGTTGATAATTCGGATACAGTAATCATATTATGCTTATAAATATTACATTTTAGATCATTCTTTCAAATTGTATCAGACAATAGAAAATAGGTAATTTAACCATCACGGGAGTGACGCATCGGATGAAAAAGTTTGGGACCGTCCATACATAACGTAACGCGAAAATTGCACACGCCAACCTTCCATTACGTCCTAGTAACGATACCTCACACCTCTCCCTCCCTAAATTATGTGACGCTAGTCATCCATCTCCTCCCCTGTTAAGGAAATTGGTTATTGCTACACTTTGATCCAAATTTTTACATACTGTCTTGATTCTTCGTTACTTATTGGTCTGTACTCATCCTGTCCCGTCCAACAACATGGGATACAGTGGCAAACTTTAATGCAAACACCCTAGAAAATATATCCTATTATAGTAAGTGATATGTAACACCGTGACTAACACCATTCTGCCCCACCTTAACGCAGTGCAACGATATAAACAATTCACCTTCCCATCCCTAGGTAATTAATGGATGTCCCCTCATCAAACAAGGCTTTTCGTTTCTTTTTATCTAAACACACTCATTTTTCCTTTTTAAGAGGAAAGTGCCCAAATCCGGACTCCTCAACTAAAGCGGACCAACCACCCGGTCTCCTTACACTTCATTCTGTTTAACTCCAGCGGGATCCAGTGTAAATAATAGACTAGGTTTCCACTATTCCTGTCTCTNGGTTTCCACTATTCCATACAGTAGAGAACATGTCACCCTGGTCACTTGTGTCTTATTTACCCACTATTACGTTTTTTGGCAGTGGAAAAAGTTTGTGGATTCTGCTACATTTTTCGTTATTTCTCTTAAATTTTGGCAGATAATCATTTTGACTTTTGACATTCTTAAATGGTAAGGTTTAAGGTTAATGTTTGTCACTAAACCGTTTCATTTAGATGTTTGGTTATTATTTATTGGGTTAACAAAATCTAGTTCACGGTCGCGAAAAACTGGACCTGTCATTTTTGTCTGTTTAAAATCTGCCTGTATTTGTACACAATCTTATTCTCTTGGAATTCTCTTGCATATTCCAAGAGAGTAATGAGGAAGTGATTTCCTTTTAAGTTGTTGATGATCATTGATAAAATGGAAGTAGGTGTTTTTGTTGTTGTATATGATGATGGGGACGAAGTAGTTAGATGGTGGAATTGTGTTGAGAATCAACACCGAGGAAGATACCATTCACCGTCGAAACGTTGACCTAGTTAATACATATAATACCCAAACGCAAGAATTATTTTTTACATTTTTATGAAGCCTAAAATAACGTCCCCCTTGGGTTCCTCTTGGGCAGGGCACTTGGGTTCAGCAAAGAAAACTCAGAGAAATTTTATAACCTTCTGGGAGATTATAAATTATGTTCTCTCTGATTTAATACATTTTTTAAATTTTGCTTAGTGTTATTTTCATTATTTTTACAATGGGTCCGATTTCGGCAACTGTTTTCAAAATCGCCGAAGTGCAAAGTTCTTGAAAAAAAAAATTTTTTTTCATTCCAATGTGACATTATTTTTCCTGAGAATAAAATGGAAATCGTGTTTAACATAGTAAAGTAAATATTACATATTTTAAAACGTATATTTTTACTCTCTTCTTATACTTTTTAATGGAAAAGACAAGGAGAGTCCAATTTTGGGCACTTTTCTCTATACATTTGTATTTAGCTTATTATAAGTAACTAGTGGTGCAAAACCATTGATCATACTTTCCCATATACGTTTCTCAGTCTGGACTAGAGAGCGGCATTAAAGCATTGTATTAGGAGAGGGTCGATTTTAACAAACTACTCTATATTTTGGTCGACTTCATTTTACCCAATTAAAAAAGTTTATTAAAGAAATATTTTACTAGCATTTATATAAAAGAACCTCTAATATAAAAATTCTGTTCTTTAGTTTTCTGAGGAGATAAGATCAGTAAGATTTATATTCTATTTAAAAGATATATTTATTAGTAAATATAAAGATGATTAGGATATTATTAACGTTAGAACAAAGGCAGCGGACCATCAATATTCTTATATAATTTAATTAAAAACAAAAGAGTTAAGTATTTTGCTATCTGAAATTTCAAAATTATATTAATAATAACTAATCGTATCTATGATTAATTTCGGTGATAAACGGGTGATACTGTTTGTTTTACTTACCTCCTGTTATTTCGTAACGCTCCTTATCTATCTCGTCAAAGAATTCTGTAAGAGTTAAAATATATTGTTTACAATACTATTATTTTTAACGATTGAAACACCTACAAAGCATTGAATTTAAAAAATCATGAAAAACAAACAAAAAGATTTATCACAAATTACCTTCAAGAAAAAAAACATATCCAAGTTAATTCTTCAAACGATAAGTAATAATATCAAATATTATTCTCACGCATTAAATAATATACACAAACATTAAATATGACACGTAGTATGCACAAGATAACAAGAAAATCCGGTAAAAGGAGCAGTGGACACATCTGATACGTAAGCTTACGCAGCAAAATAATGCAGCGTCACCGGATGTGAGATTTCGACTTGTGCGTAGAGGTCGCGTGGGTGAAAGGTTCACGATACCAAGAGAAACATAAGATTCAGACATTCCTCTGTTCTCCTTTTAAAAGTAACTTATGAAAATGACACATTTACAAACATATACTCTTTGGATTCACACCATTGGCAAACTTAAAACTACGCGCTATAAACATTCGTCCGTCCGTATGTCCGTCCGTCTGTGCGCAGCACTCCTGAGCGAATAGAAAAAAAAATTTTTTTTTTCATCTTTGGTATTTACGATAGAATTTACTTCTGACATATGCATGTGCTTTCAATCTTCGTTTTACTTGAACACAAAGGGCACTTCACATGAAGGCCAAAGTACATTTTTGAATATTGTTCAAAAACTGGTCCATTTGCTCAGGAGTTCTGCTCACAGGTGGCCGGACAGGCGGTCGGGCCGAACGGATTCCAGCCACAACCCACTTTTTCGGAATCAGAGGGCCCCAAAACGGACATTTCCGCAAAAATCTCGTTTTCGGATTTTCATATAGTGATAACTTCGGTCAAGAGGGAATGTTCCTCCAAGTATCAACGGACTAAAAATACGAATTTTCTGCCAATCCACATGTCATTCAATCGATCCCGTCTCTATGTTCGGTATGAATTGTATGGCAAAATATAACATAGTTAGTCAAACATAGCTCATTAAGGCGGTGTGGAACTCGATTTGAAACAATGGTAATATTTCTTCATAAAAACGCAAAGAAAATTTTGACAAGTAAAGACCTATCAGTATCCTACTTTCTGTATTTACAAAGTTATACTCCAAATTATTCAATTTTAATAAATAATTTTTATGAACGTTTTTATTTTGTAAATTGACTTGTCTAAATATGTCTGGGGAAAATATTGTAAGCAATGCAAATATATGCACTGCAATACGAGATACAAATGAAAATGAGAAAAAGCCGGGGACGGTGAAAAAGGGAAGCTAATGCTGATGAGGAGGGAAAAATAAAAACTAGAAGCAAAAGAGGAAGAAGAGATGCTACTGAGCCACGCACCTCCGTGGACACCGTCTGGTTGGTGCCGTCCGTTAGCTTCTCCAAGACATTAACTTCTCTCACTAATGAATATGTCACTCCGATGTGATGTATACCTATGCTTCGGAGTGCCTAAGCTGCAGTGGGATTTGCTTCTTCTTAAAACGTTGACCTTGAGAGAATTTTTCTTTGTTTTGACTAAATTACGGAATTTTCATGCAGCGATTGAAAAACGTAAACCTCAACATAGAAGTGTAAGAGAAAAGAAGAAAAAAATTACGGAGTTAAATAAAACTCCAACAATTGCTATATATTAGGCCTTCTATTAAAAATTCCAAATTTCTTTAGAAAAGAAAAAGACACCGTAAATAACTTTTCTATTTTTTTAACCTCCAATTTCTATTTCGTTAAAGTGAGGAATCGGAATAATTATTATCTAATATTTGAGCCCTATGTAATGATTTTTTATTTCAAAATATGTTCCATAATTTGTTTTTGAATACTCAATTAAATATTTCTTTCAGTAATTGGGAGTCCTGACTGCTCGGATGATGGCATCTAACTACATGATATTATCATCGTTGTTCCACATTTAATTTCGATTTTCATTCGTCAAATTAATATACTTTTTCTATAAACTTAATGTATATAACAAACAATTAAACATAATAAATTGTGGCAAACCAATAATACAATTAAAAAACACATACGCGACCTTTCAATAAAGATCTTCTCTCCGCTTTTCTAACAAAATTCTCATCGAGGGGATTCCTGAAAAAAAGGAAAAAGTCACTGACATGACGATCGGCAAACCAGTTACGTGTAGATAGTTAGACAAAAAATTACCTCCAGCCTTCTGGAAGCTGCGTAGAAAACGTGTCGGAACCTGCACAAGACCACAATCCTCAGGGCTCTCCAAGCTTTGTTTCCCATCAGCTGTTGTCTTCAGAGTGCTAAATATAACCACATTGTGTTCTTCGTCTGCTACAGCGGTTTTAAGAACACTTGAACGCATATGGACTCGTATTATCACCTTGAAATTTTAAAGGAAACACGTACGCATATTTTTTACGAATATACTCACATATTTTCGGAAGTTTTAGCTCAAAACACTTGATTGAGATACATTTCCAACCTGAGGAAATAGGTCACATCTCGATATACGTTGATGATAACAAATTTGGAGATTAAAAAAACAGACGAAATTCCCACTGCATCAATCATCTCTTTAAAATCTTATATAAAAAATAATCATCAGTTTTGAATATTTTCCATCATTAAGACTGCTCATCATTAACAAGCAATGGTCTACGTGCTTTAATATATTTTACAATTAATGTCGAAAAAAAAGAGTAGAAGAGCATTCCTGTATATGAAATCACGCATTTTTGTCAAAACAGAAACAAAGGGAGATGAATCGTTCGAAGAACTAGTATTACAATCAACGTCTCGAATAATGAGAAAAGTTCGTAGGATAGCAGTAAATACACTTAGAGTACTCACTGTAAAATATTTTTTCTCAAATATTCTAATGCTAAGTTTAACATAAAACCTGTTTATAAATAAAGGGTTATTCGGATCTTGTATAATTATTTAGGATATTTAGAATTTTTGACGTTACTGAGGTCGTCGTTATGGTATAATGAATCTGTGAAGAAGTATGTGGATATTCATTTCCAATTACTCTTTCGTATTTATTAATTTATGAAATCTCATGTTTTGAAATGCTGTAATAATTGATAGTGATTGCTCATCATTTGAAGACAAATAAGCCATAATGATCAGCATTACGATATCCGAACATATATATTTCAGGCACCTCAAAAAGGTAAAACAATATTACTTGAATCTCTTCTTAAAAACATCCCCTTATGTTTTCATTTATTTTAGACTAAAAAAGTCAATAGCATTGAAATATCTCAAAGTTATGTTTTTTACTATTACAAAAATGATTCCTTTCATTTGCGTAGGCCCGACATGAGCATTTATTATTTCAAAATTTCCTTCTTCCTGCATACTTCCACAGTTCTCATTCCTGACGTCATGTCGTCGGAGTCTGTAGAGGTGCAGGAACAGCTGGTTGACTGAGAACCCTTCCCGCACTGAGAGAGGATTCCCCTTCGGTGTGGAAAGACCTTTCGTTGCCAGGTGCGTTCAGAAAGAGAACCACCTGTGAGGAGCTAGGATGTCGAGCCCACAGGTGCCTAAATTGCCCGCACCTCGATGAACCCTCCGCTATTGTGTGCGATAATTCAATGAATCTTTTCAGGAGTGCCATAAACACCAAGAGAAGAGTTGTGAGCCCATGAATCGGATAATTAATTGTTTTCTTTTTAAATCTATGCGTGTTAAAAATTGTGCTTCGAGTTTGGAGGGATTATTCCCTGTGTAAAGAAGTAAGAATGCATTGGGTGTTTGTAAGTCGAATGGGTAGAATTTAAATCAATTAGCTAGTAATAGGCTGATAATCGGCTCATTTTTGACGGTATAGTTATTGGCAAGAGCGAAAGGAATAAAATTCATAAATTGAAAAGATTAGCAAGTAGCTTTATCTCCCAACATAATGGGTATTTCCTCTGAACCGTTTGTCGTTATTGAAGTTACAGGTAAGAAAACAATAGCATCAAATGTGAAAATTAAGAATCTTATTATATCTGTTAATTCTTCTTTTCAAAATAAACTAATTTAAAAATGGCGATGTCTTTTATTTGGTTTTGACCAAAATGTTCATCGTAGGTGCTCTCTTTCTCTGTAATGAATGACCGAATAAGAGAATCACATACCTTCTGATTTAATCTCTTACTACACCTTCTAACCAATCATCGTGTGAATATTAATAAGTGATACAGTAAAACGTAGTTCATTATTCTTTCAAAACACTCCCAAATTACCTTCACGCAATTAAATTAGCGCACCAAAAACTATTTGAGATTGGTAATTACATGCAATTGAGGTCTTTCACTCTCTTTCGATCACATTCTATGAAATTTATTACCTAAATATCAGTAACAACCGAGGAATTTTCTGTCACGAACATCTATGCTTTTGGAATACGAGTACTACTATTCGGTTTAGGAAAGAATTCATGAGTTTGATAATTCCAGACAGCTTCCATCTCCTTAGAGACATGTTGTTAGTACGTGTCCTTAATAGTGCGTCGTTATTATTATTATTATTATAT
>NNCF01126527.1:935781-964621 GCA_002313205.1 Laupala kohalensis
TATATATGATGGATGCGTCTCTTATAATAGAGACCACTTTTATTTCTCGATGAAGTTCAACTGTAGAATAATGTATTGGGTTATTTTCTTGTTATAGATAAATAAATCACTAAACCATCTCTAGCAGCAATCCTATCAATGAAGTAAGAAATCGACGAGGTTTCGCGTCTCTTGATTCATTAGCTAAGCAAAGGAGACCGCGGTCAGTGACGTGTGATCCGATAATCAAACAGGAAGTTAACCTTGTTTCACTCTCAAACGTTAACTGCTCTGTGATGTAAGCTGGCAGTTAGAACAAAAGAAGAATTATGTATGTACAAGAAACTAAGAAATATCTAGTGCATAAAAACCCCGCATTGTCTCTGTTTGAGGCAGGGACACGAAGTAAATAATAGTAAAAAAATAACCTTGCAGTTGCATATTCGCACATGCCATTTTCGAGGGAGAAATACCCAGACTCGTAGTAGGAATTTCATAGTTCCATAGAATTCTGTAGAGATGACCTTGAACCCACGTATCATGTACATTAAGAGATTATTGATGCACGAATGTTTCCAGAAGATTGATATTTTCTGATTTTTTATGTCAGTCTCTCAGAATTTTTATTTTTTTAAATTTACTATTAAAAAGCAATTTACCTAACCGGACGCAGCAAATCAATCAAATGAAGTATCGTACCTGTCTCTNTTGATTATTTCTTATTATTTCATCTCTCGTCTTTTACTTAAAAAAACAATTGCATGTAAAAATTACATCAAAAAAGAAACTACTGGACTCATTCGAAAGGAGGCTACTTGACTACTTGAGTCCTAACAAATGACAGCCTGACGCGTACAAAATTGTCCCTGGATTACGTAATGTTTTATTGTATATTATCATATACTATTCATAAATGTTCTAATGTCATGGTTACATTGTTATTACTAAAGAAGAAACAGAGTGAAGCTTCTGTACAACTAGCATATTAGTAAAATAGTATCTGCCGCATTATTGATCTGCCGTATTATTCAGGTCAATAAAATAATTTTGCTAAATAAGAATAAACGTTCATATTATAATAGAGAATGTTGGTTACATACAATTTTCCTTGCAATTTAAATTTCAGAGCTTTCGCTATATTTAGCATATTTCTCGCCTAATGGGAGTATTGCTAACCGAAAAGTTTTTCTAAACTAAAATTGCATAAAAAAATGCGCTATACTCAATTCAGAAATGTTGTCTCCTTACATTTCGCTCTATGCTGATTAATTGATTTCTTGCCGTTTGGGAGCGATTAACACCGGACGGTGCCTTTTCTTGTAAGCACGCATGAAATATCCGTTCCCTTCCAACACAAAGAGTCAGTACCGCTTTGATGACTAAAAAAACACTTATTGCATGCCTCTCAACATTATCTCGATTTAAGACCACCGAACTACTATAATTTCTCTCCAGAAAACTCCGACTCGAAATTAGCTGTTGCAAATGGTCACCTTCTGCTCTATAGGTTGGGTAATGAACACCACAAAGAAACGAGAGATAGAACAAAATAAGCTGGCGAGTAATGAAGCACGCGGAAAATAGATGGAATAGGAGAGGCGCCTCGTAATCACAACAGGAAATGTGATTTCGTTTACAATTATGCGTCTGAAGTACTTTTGAAACATCAATCATCATATTATAAAAGCAGTCGATAATTTTCCTATTTTCTCAAAAATTAAAGCCCAGATACAAAATGATATATCTTTTAACGAGTTCGATAGTTTTCATTATTATTTTCATCTAAAAATTATTAGATCAAGGTTTCCTTTTGGAATGTACAAAGCGAATTATAGAAATCTGAAGATACTTTCTAAAAAATAAAAAATAGTTTACATCTCTGGGTAATATTTTTCAAATGTTCGATCTTCCATGCTACTTCGTAATTAAAAGCTGACTAAATGATAATTTCTGATGTTTTAAATTTATTCTTCTTTTTACTCACTTATTCTATTTGTCCTTCACCGTAATTATGAATTCTTTAACTAATTGCTAATTTTTCTCATATTCGTATGGGTCTTTCTTATTTTCTTTTTTTTCATTTCTCATAATTCCACTCACCCCCGTCATTTATTTAACTCAATTATGAAACTGAAAAGGAAAATATTGACTTTCAGATTTCGAAAAAACTCATTTCGATGTTGGTAACTCATTTCGATGTTATTTATTTACGTTCCTAGAAGATGTTTTACGATTTAATCGACATTCATGAGAAAACAAGTCAATTAAAAAGATAGATTTATATTGATTTTACTGTAAAAGCAGGGAAACAACATTACCTCGATAGTCTCACCTGTAAAGTAACATTAGCTTTCTTCTGCCGCTGAATGGCGTAAGTGTTATAATGGAAGGACACTCTGTGTTAGTAATCGCACACAATGTAGGTCGTTTCTTGCCCAATTATTTTTACGATCAGAGGACGATTAACTCTCTTTACGGAGAGATTACCTGAGATTTAATTGGAACTAACATCGTCGCAGGAGACACAATTGGTTTTCGCTCATGAGCTAACTACTTTGAGATGTCTCTATAGGGATGAAAATTAATTATAACGTAGGATTTACAATAAAAATAATTTGATCTCTCCACGTAAAAGTAGTCATTTTCAAAAAAAATATTAAGGAAAACCCGCGAAACATGTTTGCAATAATTTCTCTTTATTCTCAAGAATGATCAATTGAATCGGATATTACTTATTAAAATAATACTAGATATTTCCTAGGAAATTTGAACTAACATTATGTATGATTGTATGAACGTTTATATTTATTCAGCTAGACTATTTTATGTGCAATATTATGACAGATACATGTTTTCTCCATCAGCTAGTTTCACTCGGTTTCAAATTTAGCATTAACATTGTAAACAGAACATCGGAACAATTATGAATTATATATGAAAATACTCAATTAAGCATTACGAAACTCTACGAATATTACATACAAGTAAACTATGTCAGACGCGTCAGAGCTGTCATTTGTTACGATTCATGAAATCGAGTAACCTTTTTGAGATGAATGTGTCTTTTTTAACTGTAATTTTTAAATACTATCTACGAAAGGAAAGGTAAATGATGAAACAATAGGAAATTGTCAACGCGTCTTTTAATTCTTAATCAATGTATAGATTACTTTTTTCATAAAAAATGTGTTTATAAATTTATGATGTTTAAACTATTTACGCAATTAAACTATTTTGTTGTTTTTCTACCTTTAAAATAGTGCGCGTACAAATACGTATGATTATTTTCGTTCAGAAAATTCTCGTTATTGCCAAAAGATTGTTGAAGATGTAGCAAGGTGCATAAAGGCAACATCATTCCTCAATCCTCATACTATGTCTCCGTTGATCCGACCACCTCGCTTACACTGTACCCTCCCTCCTTCTCTCAGGTGTTCTGTGTCCTCGTGGCCTATTCATCTGTGAATTCCCACCCAGCGGAGGGGACCGGGTTAATATCCCACTGGAGACTATTCTCCAGGGGCGCTAGCTGCTTCCTCGAGGGGAGTCGCATCCTCTCTGCGACGGGGAGCCTCTGATGATGCCGCCACCGTCGGCCCTCAACTTGAGTCCTTTCAATGGAATTCCCCTTGTCCTCCTACTGCGCTCTGGCGGTGTAATGCTTAATTATTGAAGAATGTGCTACCCTCTAGCGAAGCAGTTAAGAACGTATAGAAAGAACATCTATTAATTACCTAAAAATGGTCGTTCTCATGCTGAGGCTGGAAGAAAACAGTAGATAATGTAAAACAGGACTAATGAAAAACCTTAATTTTGTTGACAAGTTGCAATGTACAGGTCATCATATTTTGATTAATCTTGATGTACGATTTGCCTGCAATTAATTCTTTCCTTGAAAAAGACAAATAGATCTTTTTTCTTAAAATGTGTGATATTTCATAGATCAAAGGATCGTCTTGGAGATAATAAAATATCGATGAAAGACTAATAAAGTGATTTCGATATCCCGTTGGAGCAGACACATTAGTATTAGTATTATTTATCTTCATCAACTTGAATTGTATTCACTTTCTCTAGTTACGGTATTCACGTTTATATTAAGTGGGGATACAAGACCTGTACACCATTAAGTCGTAAAGTTTGGTTCAAAACTTACCAGTTTAATTATAAGCTGATGGTTAGTTCATTCCTCGAACATAATTAGCCATTAATTTAAAACTTTCTACTTTTTTAAATTCATACAATTATAAATAGTGAGCAGTAACAAAAAAAAGAAATTAAGAATTTTCTGTAGACAACAGTTATAAAATTTAAATTTCGACCAGGAAAGACCATGTGGTGGAAGAAAATCATATAAATGATTAAGTAACCTCTTTCAGAAGAATATTAAATAATATATTTGTATAACCATAATATGCTGTATGAAACTGAACTAAAGATCTTATATTTCCGACATTTATTTTAAATCATTGCTTCATCTGAGTCATGTATCCTCCCCTTCCCCCGTACATATGTGTGACATCCCTATACGTATTTCAGAGGGAGTGTTGCAAGCGAGCTCACTCTCCATGCATATTGGCCCTAAGTCCGGTGTCTGGTGTACGCCGTGTATTGAATCTTGGCAATACCACTCCGTAATTACGAGAACTCGCAGCAGACGGACGCCTCACCTCCAGTTGCCATGACCTCCGCTTTGATCGCTTTGATCGCTTTGCTCGGACATTCCCGTTCTCTAAGCACAGACGCACATGTCGCCAGCGTCTCTAAACAACGTATCAGTGTGTAGCACCGTGGCATGTCACAGCTGTTATGCTATCGACGTCATTTCTCCGACTAACCATTCCACTATCGATATTCCAGGGTCTCGATTGTTACGTCTTCGTCCCCCCTAAGCTTCGCCTCGCTCGCGCCAAATGCACCTGATGTTTATTATCAGTTGTCTACGTTACCGCATGCGAAGGATAGAGGTATTGCATTATTGTACGGTACGGAATGAAGGAAGGACATATTTTATTGTCTGAAGTCTCTCTAATGTTAGTATTGCAATTAAACTATTCGAAAATATTCTTTCCGTTGTTTAGTGTAAATCATTTTATTTATTAGAAATTATTTACAAGATCCCCAGTTAATTTCATGACTTAATATTACATCGTTAGATTATTAATAAAGACGCGTCATAAAGATCCTTGATACGTAAAAGGTGGATTTCAGAACTGAATCTGCGACGCAAAGACAGGTGAAGATGGCTTGGTTCAAGACGACGGAAATGATTGGTAGTACCGAAGAGAAGGTTGATAATTATGGGAGGGAGGACCTAGTCACGTCTCACACGGCAAAGAAAATGTACGGTAGAGACTAACGAAATGAGAATATGTAACGTTGTATGTGTCGTATTGCGTTCGTCACCAACTAACCCCTTCCAATTATTGACAATATACATTCCTCATATACCCAGTGAATTTTGAGAAACGTTGGGTGCTGAAGTGTATTAAATCAACATTTTCCATTCCATTCTGACAGAATAGACTCGATTTATCTCGCTTGTTGTTTCTGAGTATCTTATGACTACCAAGCGGGGTCAGCTGAGACCCCAAAGCACATTTTTAAATTATTTTTATGTCAAAGCGGTATCTCTGAATATCGATACTTTGTTGTTGTCAAATTTATTCATTACATCGTGTCTATTATGTTGGTTACATAATAGCGATAATATTAATTTAACGCTAAGACGATATTATTAATTTAATTCAGGTGGGGTCGTCGTTGACCCCTCATGGTAATTTCCTTTATAATTTTTCTGTAAATATTGAAACATTCGTTGTTCTTAATAGAGAAATTTCTTTTTGGGGTCTACGATATCCCTTGGTTGTTGTGATTGTTGGCCTCAGAACTCGGAATTCTGAAGATCAATCTCTGAAAAGGGGAGTCAGCTGAGGCTTTTTCATGAGTGGTGATGGAACGTGGTGAGAGGTAAATAAGGAAATGGTAAGCACGATGGAAAGCAGAGCAGTAGCGAAGCGTGTAAATATAGAGATTCTTTGCCGTAGTGAGTGGATGAGGATGGTAGTGAGGATTGCGTGGTAGGTAGGGAGTGCCTGAAACGCCCCTCCTTGCCGGTAATAACGTGTAATGGGGCGTATTAGACGACGCGAATGCTCACGTAATTGATCGGTTATTGAATAATTCCTCCACGAGGAGTGACTGGATCTCGGGGAGATGGTACAGTATCGGGAGAAATGTCATAGAAACATTGCTGTGTGGAAATGGTATGGTATCCTATTTAAATATAAGTAGAAAAGTGAAGATTTTGCGATGATACTAACATGAGAGAATCAATTGTCACTTGAAAACAGAAAATGTCTACAACGCTTACCCAGTATTTTGTTTTTAATGTAATTAAACATAATAGACTTAATAATGAACATGGACTTGGCGGTTATCCAAGTCACGGGTGTGAGTACTCCTATCTGGGAGGCAGCTCAGGAACATGCCATTACTTGAATTAAATTTGTATTAAAAATCTACATCAAATTGCTAAAGAAATAGTGCTTAGTTAACGTGAAAAATTAAGTTTAGTCCACCCAGCAAATTAGAATGTGACTTGCAAATGGTATTGTTACATTGTGATTCTGTGAATCAGTTCAGTGACACTCAAACTTTATCAAACAGCGGTTGTAGACTTTGCACTCATTATGCTATGGCCTACTACTGTAAGTGTATTCAATCAATTGTAATTTTTTTTCAAATAGTCCAAATAAAATATATTTATTTAATTTATCGAAGGACTTGTATTGATTGATAGTGTACATTATATGCCACTGTTAGTAATCAGAAATTGATAATAGAGAGAATAAATCACTTGTCAAGTGAGTGAAAAAATTGCATAATACGGGTGTATCAGTAGCGTAAAAATACGATCATTCCTCCCATAGTAAAAATAGGATATTTCCCCAATGAAATGATATTGATATTAATTTTGGATTTATTATTCAAAACAGTCAAATTTAACATTTAAGCACAAGTTGTGGATTATTACATTTATATTTAAGCACAAGTTGTGGATTACTACAGAAAACGATACCTACAGCTACAGCTATGCCTGAAAATCAATCTATGAGACACGTCTCCTACAAATTTTAACCATCGGCCCTTCTCAAAACAATTCTTCTAACATCACTTAACATAATTAATTGTAATCATTAAGTTAATCATATCCCTTTCACTAATTCTCAATAACAATATTTATGACACTGTTTGGGCAAATTAAAATATTTCTAAATGTCAAATCGTTCCGGAAACCTGTATTCTTACCACAAGTTTGAAATAAAGATAAGCATATTTTTCTGAATAATGATTTCAAACCAACTAAATTTACTATTTTTCATAGTGTTATTGTTATTTACATTTGTATTTAAATTTTTAGATGTCTTAGTACTTTAGGGTGATGTGACTTGTATTGTAAATCTAAAATGTGTCATACTACAAAGCGTCATAGTACTACAATGTATTCTTAAAAGTATCAGGATTCTCAAATGAAAAATAAATAAATAATTGTGCTACATTCGACGATCTGTTTTAAGTATTCAAGTGATAAAAACGTAAGGAAACATTTGTAAAATTATTCTTTGTATTTCTTATTGTTTGTATTTACAAAATTTTTGAAAAATTTAATTTCGTCTTCTTCTTCTTAACTTGAGAAATCAGATTTCATCATATATGAAGAAGTTTCATTAACTTGTGAATAATTCTATCAATTATATCGTAAAAAATAACGCATGCAGTTTTAACCCAAACTCTTATTTGCGAAACCAATCAAGGAGGAAAGTAGGAGAGGAACGTCATCATAGATACAAAATATTTGCCGCCATTTTGTAATCACGAGTATTCGTTTGTATTTTCTTCCAATGAACTTCAATCTCCGCCGCCGGCCGCCTTGGACGAGAGAGTGGGCGTAACATCTTGTGCATTGGAGCAGATGTGGCAGGCCTAGCATCTCCGCCCTAAGGACAAACAAGTCTCCCACTGCCCGCCCAACGCCCTCCGCTGCCGCCTGGGGCCCCTTTGAAGCCAGACCGATGACATGCAATGGCCCTTTGAGGGCATGACGCGCCTTATGCTGCAATCCCTGCCGATAGTGTCTTCGAAGCTTCCACACCGTCGCTTTCACCCGTTGTAACTCCTCCACGAATTCTGTGATGACCACTCCCTGTGTATGGGGCTGGCATGGGATCGAGAGGTATATCCTTGCGCAGGAAAGGATTTGTTTAACTTGTTTTAGTTTGTTTGGTAGGAAAGTACGTAATGTCACCAGGTCATATTGGTTCTTGTCTGGCTGTTGCTTAAACTCCCCATACATATAATGATAAATTATAGTGGTAATTTACTACTCTATCATAAATATAAATCGGAGATACATTGTACACAAAAAAAAATGATAAACTTTTATGGAGTTAAACTAGTTCAATAATAATTCATCTAAATGGTTCCGTCGGTTTTTGTACATTTATTTACAACGAATCGTAAAAGCTGCGTAAAATTATCCATATGAACCTAACCTCCCCTTATCGAAGTAAGAGACGTTAATGAATTCAACAGCCATATTATATTTTTTTAAACTACCGGTCTGTTATTTAATCGTAAAGTAAATAATTACCAATAAAATGTCTTAACATAAGATATTCATCTCTCCATTCGGTTTGAACGATGTATCTTCCCTTCATTCCCTTGTAGCCTTCTCCTACATCCGCTATCCTCGCCCTTCCGGTTGTCGAGAACGCCCGATCGCCCAGCGCACACTAATTAGAGCGGATTATCGTGGTCTCACCTGACGCCCCTGGCGTTGTCTACTCGTCGTTGGAGGATGGGGAGCACAGCGTTGCAACCTCGGCTTGTATGTCTCACGCGTCCGAATCAACAGAATACTCTCCCATTTGGCTACGCTCACTGGTCTGTCAATCGAGGAGTGTGTCTTTGGAAACAGCCCTGAGGAGGATACATTTGATCCTTTGGCTGCAGGGGGAGCAATGAGTATGTTGCGTCGTAGTTGAAGGTATGGGAGACGGACTGGTCTGGTCTCGTGTTCTAATCTCGGCGAGGTCAGAGGGTTTTCTCTCGTACCTGTACCTAAAGTCTGACCACCCTGCCTACTCAACCTGCTATAAAATAAGTACCGGTTCTATCCGGGAATCAAAACGGCAGGAGCGTGAGGCTGACCACATTGCACCGAAGCCAAAAAATCACGGAGCTCGATCCTCGATGAAACCCCAAGAATCTGATAATTGACATATCATGAAAAATTTAAAAAAATGTTACAACGAATTTCACTCTGAAGCATTTTTCTCAGACTGAGGTAAACAGTGGTAGCGCATTCTGTTCCTACACGCTGTTGACCGCGGTATTGTCGTACTGTGCTGTTTATGTATCCACGTCAACGGAACTGAAGAAGGTTCCCGTGTGTGGGTTTCTCTCACCTTTTTTAGACATATGTCGGTTGTGAACATTGAAGGTCCCCAGCATCCCAACACCTCTCACTCTCTAACATCCCGAACCTTTGCTTATCTTGAATTAAAACATCAAACGTGTGAATTATTTATTGTTTACCTGTCAAGTGGTTTTCGTGATGAATTGGAAATGACGGCTACATCCGTGCGTATGTATCGGGGGAGAGTTAAATTCGCAAAATAAAAATTCGGAGAAAGACACCTTGACACCGCATAAGAGATGTGACTTAAATCTGTTTTTGTGTATTGAGAAAAACGTTTGTTAAATTAAAATAACGTGAGATGCCCATAAAATAAAACTTAAGTCGATTCCTTAAATTCCTTCGCCCCAACTATTCAATGTAGGTCGAGAAGCTATGTTTAAGAACAAGCGTGGTCTGGCACGTTACACCGACTCCCCAGGCAATCAAACAGTCACGTTGTTTCCTTAGCCAGTCAATAAGGAATATATTAACACGTGGTCGACGCAAAGCAAACACGAACGTTTGCTGAGAGCAAAGCGGAGGGACATTAGCATTGACCAAGGATGGAGAGGGGAGTGATCGGATACAGTATCAGTCACAGCCAAGGAAGGAACCAGCAATATATATTTAAGTAACATCGTGACAACGACACTGCGCTTCAAAGCATCATGATTTCTAGTTTAAATTAGTTTCAATAATTCCTGCCCAGTGGCGGTGACGACTCGGGAGTTGCAATCATCGAAGTATACTACTGGGACGCACTCTACCCATAAGCCAGGGTATTGTTATTTCCGAGCTCATTACACCTACGTTATTACGTACTGGACCTTACGTACTAAGTGAGCGAGAACTCCACAACGTTGTACCGTATAAAATGCTTTAGCAAGCTATTGCCCGCTTAGGCCCTGTGAACGCAATCTTGGGCTTCGGCTCCGTCTCTGTGGCTGAGTCCGCAATCCAGTAGTATATATGTTTCGCACAAAACCCGAATTCGGCCATTGCACGAAAAGAACGACCAAAACTAGTTTTGGCAGTTCGTTTTTGCCAGAATAAGTTTTGAGCACTTTCACAATAATGAAATTTCGTGTACTTTAAACGGATTTAATTTCTGGAGTATTTACTGTGATTAAAATATTATTACCATGAATGAGACACATATAAAAGTGTCTCGTATCCACTGTGTTTTGTTTCTAATACTCGGATTGATGGAAAATTTACATCTATGTCCACGATTTTAAAATTAAACTGTTTATGAAATAACCTAATGTGGAATAATAATAAAACAATAATATAAGTCTAAAAATTAATTTATCCCTCAATTTTTATTTATCAACATATATGACATTTTGCCATTACAACCTGTAAAAATTGAAATGGACGCTTAAAAATCGCATAGACATGTGAAACACCGCAAAAATTCAAAAAATATTCATTTCACTCTGATTCACCTCTTTAAATAAGAATTTTAAAAAAATCCTTTTCCTGTGGGACTACAATACAATTCAATTTTCATTCAAATAGAATGAAAATTTTAGAAATTATTTTATGTCTTTGATTTCACAATCTTTACATACAAAAATGATATATCAAATTATTTCACGAGATACAGAGAAAATAAAATACAATGCCGTTAGGGCGAACGACGAAAACCTTAGATTTATGACCATTAAAGAATGAAATATCAAATAATCTAAATTTTCGTTATTAGATAATCTAATTACAATGTTTACATACAAACATATCTCAATTAGTTCGTGAGATGGACGTTCTCAGTGCATCAATGTGAGTCGTAACAATGTTAATAAATAGTGAGAATCATTTTCATTCTATAATAAAAATTATAAAAGAAATAAAAATAGAATTATCTAAAATACAACAAAATGATTGCCATATTGCACGTCCACGTGATTGCCACCTGGACGAATGAGCGAGGAGGGTCTCTGAAGTCCCGTATGTGAATGTGCAACATTCCGACTCGGTACATCGAGTAAAATACAATTCATTCGAATCTTTCAATAAAATAAACGTAAAAGAACTTTTTCTAAAATAAATTTTTATTTTCAAAGTACTGTGTTAAAAAATAAAAATTGAAAATGAAAAAAGTAAACTATAAAAAAATATCCTTCTGTAGTCACTCCTTATAAGTGCAAGAGCTTACAAGGTCATAAACATAGATATTTTTAAAATATGAAATATTAATTTAAGAATCAAAGGGGTCGAGCGTCATAAATACTAATACAATTTAAAAATTTCTGAAAAAATCCTCAGTATTTAAAATTTTACATTGCATTCCCTTCCCAAGATGTACTGGCTGATCGTGGAATTTGGTGTCATCGAAAATATCACTACTGGTTTCAGAGACCCCTAAAAGTACGATCTCAAAACTAAGAGCGGTCATTTTCAATAATTGTTACATTTCATCCCCTTCTCACCCTCTACCAAATGGGCGTGTTTCCCTAGTGGAGGGTGACCGTGAGCGTAAGTTGTATTGAGAGTGTCACTCTTCAATTCAGGGGAACCAAAAAAGGCGTATTCCACACAAATATTAGTCGTTTTTTATTTGTATAACGTATTACCACCCTCTCCCTTATGGGTGCTATATGCCACGTATTATCTCCCCTGTTGATCAATGATGAACTTATTGGGGTTGTACTTATTCATCTCTACGGTTCCGAAAACTATAGTTTCCAATTAATTTTTTTTTCCAATTATTTTTACCTGCCACCCCCTTCCCACCCCGTCCCAGGAAGTGCCAGGGTTGTCTTATCCCCATGGTGCTTGTTGTCAGATAGTCATCTGAGTACCAAGTTCGGTTTAAATTGCTCCAAACATTCTAGAGTTATGGATATCCCCATTTCATCCCGTTTATGAACAGATTTTCGTAAAATTGTACCATATTCAATTATTGTCATGCAAACTGCACATATCTGTGAAATTACAGCTCGATTGGGAACTTTGACGTGACCCAAAAATAAAATTACGGATTTGAAAAGGGAAGGACAACGTAAATACATGCAAATACGCATCTGCTAAAACTAGTTTTGGTCGTTTTTTTTCGCCCAATGGCCGAATTCGGGTTTTGTGCGTAATACATACTGATTTTTCAACTGACGACGTTTTTCGTACATACCCCCCCCCCGTAGTGCTACCAACTGTATAGTCTTCTTGGATTTGTTCTTGCTATGCTCACTAACAGACATACCCATTATAGAGTATTTCGAAAAATCAATAACAGAACTATTATTTGCAGATGATTGTATCCTTTTCTCGTGAAATCCAAAGCGGGGATTCAAGGAAGACCAAGGAATTTTCAAGGGAACTGCCCCCTCCCCACTAATTCTAATTCCTAATCGCTCACAATGAAGTACAATTATATTGCTTCACATTTATATTATCCTCTATCTACAAGCGTTTACTATCCAATTAAATAAATATTCCAATTACTGTTAAGTAATTTAATTGTAAATAAAAATTGTCTGAGTAAGAAATTCAAATTAATTTACTTTTTCTGTATTCATTTACAAATATACTTGTAAGTAAAGCTGCTTATGAGGCGGGAAGGCGAATAAGCTGGTTTAATCTCCAAAACCGAGAACTCACCATTTCATCAGTTTTATTAGATTGCAGAAAGGTTAGGTGTTGAGTATAACACCACGACTATAAAATATTAATATTACAAAAACAAAAATCTTTTTAAATTTATGTGATACTAAGAAGATTTTGAAGTTATCCTGGTGATCTGTTCATATTCGTTCTTGGTTGTATTTCGAACTTGGTTGTATTTATGAAATTATGTAATAAAATAAATATTTCTAAATAAAAAATAAGTTTAGTGTTATTGTTACGTTCATATCGATCAATATAGTTTAATAAAATAATATCGAATATTCATTCAAGTTTGCGTGGATTGTGTTTCAAAATTTGAGTGAGAGTTAACTTGTGACCACTGTTTTCTGAGGCCAGTCGATCGCCTGCTGACGAGTACTGCACAACTCTGAGGTGATTTCCCGCTATTCGGTCTCGTTTCAGTATGCGTTCACGGTGGATACTATTCTGTAGTGTTTTCTAATATCTGAAGAAAAATAAATAGCGCATAGTCTTCACAACTAATTCTCAGTTGTTTCAACATGCTTGCTAGTTCTCAAGTTCCTTGAGAAAACATTCATTCAAGAGTTGCATCCTTACTTAATTTCAGAGCGGTAGTTCATAGTTCGTTCTTCGATGCCCGCAAGAGAAACTGCTTGTCCCAACCAGAGACAGGTCGTGTGCACGCGGCTAATAACCTCAGCCCGCATGACGAAGACAACTTGGCAACTTCCATGGCTTCCGCAAACGCAGCAACTGAACCCCAAGGTCTCTGCTCCGTCACACGTCAGAAAACTAAGAAAGATAACTGGGATATGAATAGACTTTCAACCTATCGTCTACTACCACAGGTAAGGACAACTATCTCTGATTTACTATTTGAATCATTTAGCTCATTGTATGACCAAAATATTTGAAATGCAATGCCAACCTCTAATAGGTAATAGACCACTCTTTTCATACTAACGTATTAATTAGTGACTAACCGCTGTGGAACGTTATTACAAAGGCTCTTGGCAGTATCTTTACCAAGAAGAGACAAATACGACTCTGCACATGTCTCCACAACATCCTCAGAAAATTTAAGATCACTCAAATCTAGAAAATTTGTATTCCCTATAGTTCAGAGACGTTAGTAGGGGATAACATTTGATTTCACAGTTATAGCAGAAGATCTGAAAAAAAGTGAATTCGCACCCACAAAAGCGACAGTTGTACTCGAATTGTTTTTTAGGCGATTTCAGTCAATCCTCTAGCACCTTGTTACGATACCTTGTTACGATAGATTCAGTGTTTGTCACGATCTCTTATTTCAAGACGAATTCTCATCGTTCATTTTCTGTCTCTGAACTCTCTCTCCGTAGTCTCTTTTTAAACGAATTTCTAATCAGCACAGAATATTTACCCATGATCTCCTTCAAAATCTTTCTTGTGGAGTAGGTTTCAAGGACGCCAGCCATCTGGTGCGAGGCACATTCCATTTTAATCGAAATCCAAAATTGTTAGGGTCCATTTATGAGAGAAATTAGATTACTATTGATCGCATATAAAGTACACAATTATAATTTTCAAACTCCATAAAAATGTTATTTTTTGTGAAGCAATGATAAACAAATAATTCAGTTGAAATCAAATACCCGTTCACCTTCAACTACGAAGTAATATTTAAGTATTTTTCGGTCCGACTGTGCAAGTTCTCAATTTTGTAACACGTTCTATCAAATATTGTGTCTAGGTAATTCGTCAAGACAGGGTCACATTGACGTAAAGTGATAAAAAACAAGTATATATTTTTTAACTTAAATAGTAATTACTTCTACCCCTATTTTGTGCCTCATTTTAGACAAATAATCGTCACTTCAATACCGATGGTACATTTCAAGTCTGATGAATTTATTCCAGTTTTCTCGTAAATTGGAAACTCACCGTTGACCCTCTCATTTTTGAATCTACCTTTTTCATAACCAAATATTTTCTTCTATTAATTATTATTATTAACGTTAATTTTCTTTTCATCATGCATTCCCGAGTTTCTTAGGAAATAGAGTCAAGATAGGTATCACAAAAATAAAGGAGCGTCAAATAATTTTACACTCTCCAATCTATTTTATAATCTCCACAAAATTAATCTGCCCCTCATTAACTTTCTTACTTCCGGTAGAATGTTGCCCGATATCTTCACTTCCTGCCATCTTATATTGCGCTACTTTTGCTCCCTTTAAAACAACCCCTAAGAGGAATGAGTGAAGGGTGCAGAAGGGAGAAGAATCTCAGGGGTATCGAATGGATGGTGAAGTGCGGTTTGCCTTTTTAGAAACGCATTGTGTTAACTGTGAGAAGGGAAGCGACGAAGAGTGATGAAGTTGAACAACACAAAATGAGAGTTTCAAAGGTGAAGAATGAGTCCAGGTGTTCTTTAGTTTAAAGAACTATGGGAATAAATGTTCATTGAATCCCTTCTATTTGATTTAGTTCCAATTTTGTTTTGTCGCATTAACCGATTCAGGTAAAATGTATTAGTTACATTAATTAATTAGAAGTTCATCAAACAGTTTTCAGTTCTCTATTCTCCTCGTGTTACTCATGAAAGTAAAACAAATAATACCCCCTCCCCTTCTGCACCTGTTTTAACTGCCCTTTGTCGTAATCATTACAAAACCAGGTATAATTGCTTCCCTAAGAAAATGTTTTTAGTTTAACTTAAAAAAATACTTTCCGTCTTCTCCAAAACTCCATGACTATATCACCCTTAAGAATCTCAAGTTTTTGATGATGAATTGATGGTTGTAAACTTCAGTTTCCTTTTTGTTGACTTGCGTGAAATTAATTAGTGAATGTACTTACCTTCACATATACAGCAAGTCAGTTGCGGATCAACGTGGGAGGGGGTGGGGGGGGCTATACACTTCTCCCTATTTGATCTGAACTCTTAACAGATGAAATTAAAATTGATGAAACGGATACTTCGTAAAAGTGAAAATGTGTATCAATATTTCCACGTATACATGTACGGGTCGAAGCGACTCGTGTTCCGTGCAGACAACACTCTGCAATATTAGTACAAGCGACACAGCGAAACCGCATTGCCTACAGCACAACTTACGGTTAGCCTCCATTGTTATTAAGCGTTGTGAAGAAGCAGTAAGCGCCGTTTTTCTTTCCGGGACATATACCTGCATCAGGGAATGGGAGGATGTGACATTCGAAATTTGTCTTTTCTACGTGATTTACGCCGTCTATAAACGGCAAGCGGATTTCTGTTCATATAGGGGATGCTGTTTTCCTTCCATACGTCGTGTAGTATGTGTGTACATTGTAAGCTGTTTCTTATCCCACTAGTAGAACCTTTATTTATTGGTTAACTCGTATTAAGAAGTAGACTCCTTCGAACAGTTGGTTTAAAAAATATACCCTATACAAAACTCATTTTATTATATAAAATTTTGATTTGGTCACGAAAACCTTATATTTTAAAATGTATTTGTCATTTTAAACAATTAATAAATTTGGTCACTATTTAATAAATTGTTAATGATCCATATGATGAGTTGATGCTTTTTATTAGAAGAATATAAATCGTATCTTTTAATAAAATACTCCAACTCATCAAATTTTATCACATTATTTGTGTTGTAAAATCATAATTTTCAAACAAATGATTTTTTCATGCTCCCCAGATCCCTCCCGGTTAGCCCTATCCCCTTGTTTTAGATCCGCCCCTGTTGCAAACCGTGTTCAAGGATCTGAGAAGCGTGAATTGCCTAATGTACCATTCAATCACCGTCTGATAGGATGCTCAGAAATACCAATTTTTGACACATAAATAAGTAATACGTTTCCTTAATACGTAAACACGAAACCTTCTTTTCCTTATCCCAACAAGAAACAGATCCCCGTAATCGATATTAATGGAGACTCGTCTCCTCATATGGTCTGTCAAGAACGACAACATCCGACATTTTCGATGGAGGGAAAACGTCACTTTATGAAACGCGCGAAATTATTATTAGTCTTTCTTTACTTCATGGTTATGTGACGAAAAGGCGAGTGATGCCCCCATCGTTCAACGATAATTCTTTACAATAACAAAATAGTTTTCCTTTTGCTGAATGTTTTAATAATTAGTGATTCTGATCACGAAACCACGTTTAATTTTTACGAATTGAAAATAAGTAAGGAATTATTAAGAAGGCTGCCCTGATCAGAGATGGGTTCATTCTTGAGAAAATATAGAAATCATAGAAAATGTTATCAATGTTATTTATGTATTATCTAAGAGGAATTGACAGAAATTATTTTCATTATATTGAACTCGCAATGTAAATAAGTCCTTGTAGTTGCGATTGGTTCTAAAGTCAAAAAGATTTGCCTATGAAATAAATTCTCGTAGATATGATCACCTCTGTGTTGTTGTCTATTTGGACGAGAAATACAATGAAAACTATAAATAATGTTCTAGGTTGGTTTAGAAATACTCATACAAAGCGGAATTTTTATTTGTTGTGATCAGAGGTCATCCGTAAATTATGTATGGCACCATGGGTGGGAAAGGGGGGTTAAATCGTTACACTGCGTTACGCCAGAGTAGGCGAGGAGCTAGTTCTGGTGTAACATAAATCTATGTTTTATAGGGGAACTTCAATATATCGATTTAATCTTTAAATGTGTCCTGTAATCAATTAACTGAACCACACGGAACAATGAGAAAGATCATTGTAGCAAAATTTGTTTCCACATTTTCCGAACAAAAATTCAGAGATGGGTGAGGAAAGGAAAGGAAAGGGTAGAGTTACATAACCATTGAGGATGAGTAGGTGTCGTTAGATGTGTGTTAAAAAAGGAGGGTGATTTCTTAGACCAATCTTTTACTCAGAAAAAAATAAAATCTGTCTGTATTGTAAGATAAAAATAATTTTATTTACTGGGTGTTTAAAAACATGTAAACATTCTAAATTTACAAATTCATGACAATACAATATTTATTTTAAAAAATTGGTTGTATACACCATTTTGAGTTTCATCTTCAGCAGCAAGAGAAAATAAAGTCCTAGATGAAACCACCCTTAGCAAGCAACGTAAAGTCGTCCGTGAGAGAAATCAATCAATCGAAACGTCGCCAATTAGCTCTCCATCCTTAGTTACTGATAAATCTATTTCTGAAAACTTCACTCTTTAAAGAACATCGAAGCTCGATTCCTACAAATGTACGTACATTCATCCATATTTGTATTGTCCCACGTCTAACAAGTTAGAACGTCCTCTTTAGAAGAAACTCCGTTGCTGACAGGGAGCATCCCTTGGCGCGAAAGCAGTCGATCACGGAGTGTGCGCGTGAGAATTCCCCTTTCCTTCGCTCCCTTCCCCGCTCCGCTCGATGAGTCAGAGTTCCGGCAATTAGTGGAGTCTTGGTGGACTGCGGTGTGCTGTTGTTGTGATCTGCGTCCGCGGAGGAGGCAGGGCGTGGGTGGAGGGAGCAGCGGAGGGGAGAGGGATAAAGGCGGACGCGGGCGGGTGCCCCGAGGTAAAAACCGTCCGAGGGTCCACTGGGTCAGGGCACATTGGGACTAAGGCGACTGCAGGGGTGACGGGTCGGAAACCTCAAACAGTGGGAACAATGTTACCCATTCAGCGGTCAAACTCAGATTCAAGTCATACAGATGTTGTCTGAAAGATGAAATAGCTCTTCTCTCATTTTAAACTGGATTTTAATTTTTGAGTAAATTACTGATCTCGGAGGGTTATGTCCACTTCAAATTTCTTTATAAATAAAAATGAAAATACTTTATAAGTATAAAATTTTGTTAATTTACTATTTGTTAATTAATAACGTGAAATGAACACTTAAATATTTAAAATATTTTAACTTCAAATAACTTTTAAGTTAACATTATAGGGTTTTGATGAAACGTCTGCCTCGATTTCGTCACATTTTCAATTTAATATAGATTTAAAACCAAGTTGCAGATATGAAACCAAGTTGCAGATAAAATACAAAGCGCTTTTATACATCGTAATCTGTACGCTCAATACTTCGCTCTTCGTCGATAATCCATCCTGAAACGATTGGCGAAGTCCAAAACGGACGAAAACCAATGTAAGATTTGCGTTTACAGTTAATTAAACAGCTGAAGTACTTGGGAGTGGTAATTGCTAGGAAGTTAACATTTCAATAACATATAAATTACGTATCGATAAAAATGAAACGGATGATCTATAGATTACAAAGAGTAGGAATTACTAAAAAATACATTGTGTCGTATATACAATACTGCCTATGCTCACTTATTGCTCAAGTGTGTGGGAAGACATTTACAATATGTAGAAAGTATTCAGCGTTCGTGTATTCTCCCCTGGAGTAAATGTTATCGAACAGTCTCCATCAAGGTTTCAGAAGAAATACTAAGAATATTGCCTGTGGATTTAGCGATATAAAAGCGGCCGTGTGCATAAGGGTGAGAGTTTAATATTTGATGGAAAAGACATTAATATGAAAGATAAGACACGGAAAAGTAAAATAACCAAGAAGTTGCTGCTATGCTGGCAAATTCGTTGGGATAAAGCAACAATGGTTAGAGACTCGCATAACTTTATACCAGACGTAACATTTGTGCATAAGCATAGACGGTGGTTTCAACCTAATACCACCATGACGGGGGTGATGACGGGACATGAACCGTATAATAGTTATTTACATAGGATGGGACTAGCTGAAAACGATGACTGCTTGTGTGGAAATGGAAAGGAGGATGTAAAACATATTATTTACGAATGCAAATTTAATAATGAGGAACGTGGACGGATTTCGACTATTCTAAAGCGGGCAGAAGTTTATAATGAGAAGAAGAAGTCAAGACTCTTAAATAATGAACATACATTAAATGAATTTCAGGAAGTTATAACAGAGATGTTTAACGTACGCCAGATAATAAAAACAGAAATAGACGGACAGAGCCCACCATCTCGCGGAGGGGATGGAAACAGTAATTAACACTATGCAAGAAACACTCTCAAACAACATGACAGAAAGAAAGACAGAGGAACAGAAGGAAGACTAAAATCCCAGGTAATGTCCACATAATGAAGGACCGGGATTTACGAATGTGGAAGGATGATGCATTGTAATCCTGTTTTGTTTGTTTATTAGAAGTTCCATATGAATCAATGTAAACCCAATTGTGTTAAATACTAAAAACAATATAAGTTAACATAAAATATGTAGATAATAATAACGTATAGAATAAATGAACACTTAGCAATCTCTCTCCATAAAGTCCTTAATTATAAAGGAACTATCGGAGGACACTTCCCTTTTTTGCGTTTTGCTCATGGACCAGCTTCAGAGTCATTGGGCCCGTGTCCAAAGTGATCTGTCCCTAAGGTATCTTCATGCAAGAAAGTATCGTTCAATGAATTACTGTCTCAGACTGAAACACCTTTGTTTGTGTGATTTTTGATTCACGAACCCAATGCAATTGTCTAACTAGTCGTGTGGGGCGACGCTCAATCACACAACGTGAATCAACACCACGACGAGCAGGAGGACGCGTGTGGGTTATTTTCATCAATTGAACACGCTGGCGTTTTCCAAGGCATTCGACAAAATCCGAAGCTGATGATAATCAAATTCAACAAAAACAGGTATCATTGCACTTTACGTCGCGAGGTCTACGAGTTACCCTTGAATTTTCGTAAAATGCAACCAACTTTTCAGGTACGTCATGTACGATAGTGCAGTTCAGCTAAAGAAATTTTGAAGTATATCTGGAACACGTATAAATAATGTTTCATGTAGAAACTCTCGCCCGACCTCAACTAACATCCGTCAAATATTTTGTCGAATGGCACGCTTCGTTAAAACGTAATTTTAAATGTCACCAACCCCATTTTATTTTCACAGTCGTCAAATAAGTAGATGGCGTTAGGATAAAATTGTGAAGATTAAGGTTAGTTGGGCTCACGTGTGTTCCAGTGTTGGAGTCTCGTTGTTGCGTTTCCAAGGAGACAATTGCTGTAAGTAAAGAGTATTTCCTTAAACCCAATGAAGAAACGAGTTTTACACTATGGTATAGCCAACCCTATTGCGATAAACATAAAAACAAGTTTAATTTATAACAGACAGTCAAATTTAATGTACCATTAAACCTAAAAAGAAACTGTTTATGGAACACATTGAAAGTTAACGAGTTGTCAAAATTTTGACGTCGAGCTCGAATGTTGTCAAGCTCGATTTGACGAAGGTTGGAGAAACCGAGAGTGTAGTTTTGTTGCATATTCCAGAATTTCTGCTCTCCTTCAGACTGATGGTTGTATTATGCCATACAATGAACATTTACCAGATGAAAATATCATTTTTTATTTTTTGTTTAAGTTAATTTAAATACGCTGAATAGAAAATATGGAGTAATGAATAGATCGAACTCAAGTACTTCAATGGAGAAGATTCTCGTCATGAATTGTATATTGAAAAATTAAAAACATATAATCAATTTTATGTAACCACTTGTGAATCTGTGAGTCGTTATTTTCAAAAGAAATTTTTCTGTTGAATATGACAAACTTGCTGAATATATTCACTGGATATCAATGGAGATCCAACTAGGGTTACATACACAAAATTTCAATAACTTTCTTGAGTGAAGTCGGGGAACTCGCCTAGTATTAAAAGCAAGAGACTTAGGCAACAAATACACAAAACAACTGTCACTTCTCTTTCTATGGCTAACAACTTACTGTTTACATAGTCCCCAAGGGTTCTCGACCTTTCGCCTCCTCCATTGTTGTTGTTCTACTAGGATTTTTCGTAAGTTACCATTATTTCGTTTTTTAGGGGGAACCATCAATTCTGTCACTTTCTCTCCAAAAATTGTTCTTCCTTGAATGTGTTGATGTGGTTTACTCTCGTTCTCATATTTTTGCAACTCATGTATTCCAGTTTGCAATGCTTGTTTAATATTAGAGGATTTTACACGAATACAAGAATTAAGTAAAACACTTTTCTGCAATAATACCCATAATTGAATCCAGATGTGAGTCAAGTGTGGATGTTCTAGAGAAGAAAAAAGTCTTTTCCGTGTTCTCTGTTGACTGGATGTTTTGTTCGCGTATTGTGAGCCTCGTCCACTGGCCCTATGCGAAGGCAGCCGGGTCCGTTCGGAGCTACCTGCTGGAACAAAGAGGTTTTCGAGGGTCTAGATCGGGAGGGCGGGCGAGCGGTCGCCCAGGGCATTGTGGCCGAGGTGACCGGCGCCCTGCGGCCCCCAACCGCACAGTCCCCGTGGGGGCACTCCCCTCCTCGTCCCATCCCGTCCCTCCCCACTCAAAGTCCCTCTCTTCCCAAAGACCCAGTTGTACGCGATCCCAAACGGTTGCTGTCGCACGGATTAGCGACCAAGCAAAGACATCCATCAGAAATATTCTGAGAGTCGTCTTTTCAAACTTGATTTTAGGAAACTCGTGGTAAAGAGAGTACAACTGGGTTAATTTGTTGCAATCTTAACAATTGTAGTTGGCGGTTGTATCGTATTTCCTTATTAACATAATACACTCTAATGGATAGTGACCATGAAGAAAAATAATAAATTTCGAGACATCATTGAGTCTGATGTATTTTTGTATAAATATGACGATTAAACGTTGTACAAGTTTACGTTAAACCATTTAAAAATTTTATTACAACAGCTCTGATGAGGTCTCAACACATGAGACGAAACGTAAGCTGTATGTAATATATGTATTAAAACAGTCTCGAAATTTATTTTCCCCTCGTGGTCATCGAAACCGGAAAATCAGATTCTTGATGAGATGAGACGCATGTCAGCATTTTATTCCCTTGATATCTTATTTGCTGTTGTTTGAATCAGAGCTTTTTTCGGAAAAGGCCATGACGTTCTAAAACGCTTTTAATCAGGAAATTTTAATCACAAGAAATTATAATTTAGAAAATGAGGAATGACACCTTTTGATCTTTATTGAACTCTTGGTTTTGGGAAACACCTATTTATATCGAAAAAAGATTCTTCCTATATATCTATGTCTGAAATATTAGTCACACGAGGTTTCTTGTTGGGTTTGGGAGTATCTCACAATTATTTACGAGTGAATTGGGTCATGAATAATTTAGTGTTGAATGTTTAGAATTGCGGCTTTTTAAGGCATTGGCAAACAACTCTTAATGAATGTCTTCATTGTGTGACAGTTGGATATACTGATTTCCATAGCAGAGGTAATCAGGTGGTTTATAGTTGGTGGTTTTGTTATCGATAAACTTTATATTTACAATACTATAATAGGAACGTTATTACAAAAATAACAAACAATTTATTTAAAATGATAAAATAATATTGAATTGTTCATTGATCACACGAATAAATGAAAATAAGAGAGAAGAGGATGTTGGGGGTAAAAAGTAATTAAGTATTGTTTGCTTTCCGGGAGCTTCGTTTTTGCACATTTCTTTAGTAAAAACTGCCGCTGTAGCGAGTAGTCAATCATAAAAAACCTATAAAAATAAAATAATAATAAAATTTGCATATACCATTCTATTAGTTTATTTAAAAGCATCCCATTTAAAAGCACAAGTGTTCGAAAGGAAAGGGGAAAATGTCCTTGAACTGTCTCTTAGAGCTCAGTAATGGAAAAAGGTGAAAGATTTATGAAGATGGAATTGGCAGTGCTTTCACTTAGCTTTATTCAGATCGTTAATTAAGGATGCCAGTTCATTGCCAATCATTCTTGCTGAAAGGGTATTTGAGCAGACAAGCTTTGTCGTAGCGATGGGATACAACGATAAAATTCCATTTAGTATATTTTATCCGGATCGTGTAAATGACAAAAAATAAATCCAAAATTTATTCTTATAGTAAATCATCTTATTTCACATCCACTCTTTTCTCCCGATACTACCTGCCACGGTTCACCGGGTCTTAAGTAAAACAGTCGATTGCCTTGTCCGTCAGTTTCTGTATCTCCCGACAACGTCACCCGAAGGGGGTCATCGCTTCCCCTCCCCCTTCTTTCGTATCTCATTTTTTCCTCTTCTTCGTCCCCCAGTCTTCATTGAGCGTCACACCTCAGCAAAGCGCGTCGGAAGCGAGAGGGAACGAGATGATGTTTACGTTTAGCGCTTGCTACGCTTTGCATTGTAGTGGTTAGTCTCCATCCAGCGACTAATGGACACTACCCGAAGCTTTAGTCACGCTATTGTCTTGTTTACATGTGAGTTCATGGAATTAGCATCGAAGAATGTTTATTGTTTCTATCACGTAAATGTTGTACTTAAAGACTCAGAGAAGAAATAATTGAAATTATAGATAAATGCGTGGTATGTTAGAGAACGGTTAGTATTTATCAAACTTAGAATTAAAGATTCATTTCGTAGGAATAAAGGACATTACGATGTAGGTTTAGCAGAACGAAGTTGTGCGAATAAGTCGGTCGTAGATTCTGACAAAATCGGCGAGATATTCGTTCAATTCCTAACGTTGACAATTGAGAAGGGAAAATGTGGTTTGATGAAAAGTACATCTTTTGCTTTCAAAAATTGGAAATATAATATTTCGGCGCACTTTCAAAAATAATTTTTTACAATGCTTCTTAGAGTTCAAATTTGGTTTGTAGGTATTTTTGATTATGGAATCGACGATGATATTGAGAAAAATGATTTTTTTTATGCGTTGTAATCAGTTCTCTCTTGTTTTAACAAAATGTGTGAAAATGTGCAAATGTTGACCCCGATCGAAATCTTTTAGAGAATAGAAAAACTTTGATAGAATCGGCAATTCTTCTATTCGATTTCCGTCTCACCTCAATCTTCTTTACATGGTGATATTAGTACTTTTCCAAATGCCGCTTTGTATTTTATTTTAAGGATAATTAGCTTTTGTATTGAAACATTAAAGCTGAGACGAATTCCCGGAAAAAAAATTGTATTTTATTATTATGCTCTCCATGTCATTAAAAATGTTCCATAACTATCTCCGTGGTTGGAAAAATAAAATATAGGAAAACTACTTTTTTGTAAGATTAGGCCAACTATGTTCATTTGTGTCGAGCTCTTTTATGTACTGAGGAACGTTTCCCGTTTCTCCTAAATATACAACAAATCCCAGATTAATAAACTTATTGATCTATCGAAAAGAGATAATAAATGTTACGACGTAGATCTGAAAAATATTCCCTATCATTAAAACATATTTGTATCAATATCTTTCAAGGGACATTAAAGCTATTTTTAAAACTTTAACATTGTCAGTTGAAGTGTAAACCGTCCATTCAATAAACAGATCTCCATAATGATCTGTCGTAACGTGATCATTTTCATCACCATCTCTTGCTTCTCGTGTTTTTTTTTTATAGTACGAGAGCGTGGGAAAACAGGTTTCTCAAACCATCTCCAGTCAATTTGTGGAAATTAGAGCTCAAGCAAGAGTAGCCAAATAAAAACCCACTAAGGCGAGGAGCCATAGAGCACGATCTTCTTGAAGGAAGGTTTGTTGTGGCAGGATCGCTGGCGCGTGGCGACGATTCACTCGTGACGCTCCAATGGGACGGACACCCGATGCACGAAACCACTGCTCTCTTGTAGATGCTGATTCGCTTCACTGGCGAGCTTCGCTGTCTTTATGAATGAAATTAAAAGCAGAGACCTTCCAGTGCACGTTCTTTCTATTTGCATAATATAATTCAATGTTTTTCCGTGCTCTATCTTTCGTTAATTTTATTTTATAGTTTTTTTTATTATTATCGAGTCGTTAATAAGTATAGTTTGTAATGTACCCTAGTTAAATTGACAGTAGTTTATTTGCTTAAATTTTTTTAAATACTATTATATCACGAAAAAAATTCGAGGCGAAGGGAATGATGGTAACAACATTCACGGAAGGATGTACGAAAATTGATGGTTATGAGTTAACGTAAAATATTCTTCCCCCGTTTTCTGTTTATACGAGAGATGTTTATGAATTAATTGTCTCCAGAATCTTGATTCAAATTGGTTAAATGTTTTCCATTGTTTCATGGAGGAGACGTTTTCCTGACCTGAAATTGGTACGGTGTTCTGCGTAAATGTGGTGTCAATAATTGCGTACTAGCGGTGAAAAAAAAAGAACGATAGGGAGGAAAAGAAAAATACAAAAAGATGATGACGTCATAGAACAAGAAGGCAACAAGGTAAAGGGCAAATTCTTTGTTAATGCTGTTGGAATAATAGAAAAAAGGAGAAATACATTTGAATGTATTGTGGATGAAACTTTTGTGTACGTTCAAAATATGATTTGGTCTAGCAAGACTAAAGAAAGATTTCTAATTGAATACCGATTTTTAAATTGAAATAAATTTATTGAAATGTTTATGAACAAACATGGTTATGGATGAGTATAATTCTTAAACGACAACCTTTTCGCAATTTTGATAACTTTTACTCTAATCTTTAATAAAAATTATACCATTTTACGTCTTATTCAAACTTATGGGAAGAATAATTCCCATTATTTTTTAATGAACGTTTTCCTACCTAATAATGGCGATGTTGGTATATAATTTACATAATCGAGATGACGATTCAGAAAGCTCTTCGTTAATAACTCAGGACTAAGTTATTATATCACCTATGTTATTTACGACTGGTCGGAGACAGAAAATGCAAATTTTGTTTTCGTGACGTGGATAAGTTCGAGCTACTAATTGTGGCTTGTGTGTATTTAAAGTATATGGTATCTTCACGAAGAGTCGCCGAGGAGAAATCGTGACACGCCGAATATCCTGAGTTCTTCTTCCTTCGCTCCACATTCTGACACTTCGTCACTCACTCCTCTACTCCACCCTTCCAATCAGCGGATTTTACGCACTCTCTTCTACGGGCGAAACAGTTTTTGACTCTCCATTGTTCTTTAATCTTTTCCTTTTTATATCATCGAATTTTATATCCCTTCCTTGTCCACGCTATTTAAATGAAACCTCAATAACATCACCGCTGCTGCTTTACTCGCTGCTGAATGTATATGTAATTGTGTAGTTAATGTATATGTAATGATTGTATACTCGGAAATGGGTTAACGGCAATAATAATAATTCACTGCTATAATAAATTTTATTCCAATAATATTTTCAAGATTTTAGGAGTAAAAACGAACTTTGATTCTTAGAAAATACTTTTCAGTGCCATAAACGAAAAACTAAAAGAATTTAAGGTTTTTTCTTTGTACTATGAGAATAGTTTTTGATTTAAAAAATTTAACATATGTCAAAAATCGATTTAATTTTACAGTATTACAAATCTTTGAGTGTAGAGAGAATTAGAACATCAGAATCTAGAAGAAAAACAAATTCAACATCCATATTCCTCTTCCAGCATGATCTAGGATACGATGACGTGTACCTAGAAGTTACGTATAGGTGCTTCGAAAGTCGGATAAATGACAGATTCAGCTTAAATAAAATCAGATTCATAAATGGACGCTGTGGGACAATGGCCTTGTCGCTAGCAGCGAGCGCGTCACACGGGAGCCGGTTTCTGTTCGCAAAAAGCAGCGAAGAACCGCCCTCAGCCTCTTTCTGCACGGTTCATTACTTAATTAGATGATCCAGGGCACACGCTTCACAAGCATTGCCAACATTCTTCACTTGAATATTAATCGGTATTGCTTTGAACTTATGCATCGACTATTTACTCAGGTAAAATTGTCATCGAATAAACATTGTCAACTGGGAGAGTGGAATAAAATACACCTGCATAGTGTCATCAAGAGGTAAAATATTATAATATTTAATACGTTAACATTAAATAAATTAATGACATTCATAAAACTAACAAAAACTTTACTTAAATAAGAAAGTATCCTGACCCGGGTCTCTTCGCCGATTTTGATGGAAATTGATGGGATGGTCCCTTGTTTGCTTTGAGATAAAAAATCGGCTCATTGTTTCAACACATCACAATATATCGAAATTCAGATTTTACTTTGATTCACGTTTTCCAGTTCCCTTGCCCCCATCAACACATACTTTATAAATTTATTTTGTATTTAGATATTTTCTCCAACTTTCCATCGGAAAATATTGAACGGACATATTGTACCATCATGTTGATGAAATTTTAATCAAGTGTTCCAGGTTCGAGTCAAGATAAATTATACCTTCCACCTGAGATATTGATCAATTAAATTGTATTATTCAGCATCGCTTTTGTTTTCTATTTTTATAAAAATTATTTTTTCTGCTAACGCTTGGAAATTAATTTTTACTTCACGATTGTGTTCTAACTTAATATCTCTGTTTTATTTACAACAGGTTTCCTTCACTGTGTTTCTAATTAACATGATGTAATTAAGCAGTAATTTCCAATTATTCCCTTCACAACTATCTCATCATAAGTAGCAACTATTCAGAATGAATAGAAATTGAACAGAGTATGAATGCAGCGAAAATTATGCATTGTATGCCCAAAAAGAAATATCGCGTGAAAATTATGACAGACGTGTAAAAGTACTTCGAAGTCGTCTTCTTCGTTTCTGAAACTCGAAATGTCAGTTGGTGCATTTACGGTAATAACACAATGTAACTAAATTTCAACCCTATCTACGGAAACAAATAAAGGATTGTGCCTCGTCCCTTTTGTGTTTGATGGAGCCTACATATTATTACTGTGTTTATTGTAGTGTTGCCTCTAAAGTACAAAAAATGTCAAGAACTGGAACTATATTTATGCATATAAACGTAGGCTTCCACGGCCGGAGTCAGTGTGAACTTGTCTGTCAGGGACAAACCACATCTTAGTAGATACAACTACCAACATTTCAGCCATCATGTAAGAAGCGG
>NNCF01126527.1:964696-1000557 GCA_002313205.1 Laupala kohalensis
TGTGTGTGTGTGTGTGTGTCTGTTTGCAACCGAAAATGTGTTCATATATGTATGTGAATATACACACATATGGGCTTTATGTAATTATTATTTCTTTAAATTTAATTTCTTTCTAGTTTTTACCTAGTGTCTTAATTTTCTAACGATTTTTATACCATGTGTGTGTGTGTGTGTGTTTGTGTGTGTGTGATTTATAGATATTTGGGCGTTTGATTTGTTAATTATTATATTATTATGTATAATTTTCCTACGTATTATTTATCATTTTTAGCTGCCACCGAGCATTCTTCACTTGCAGGGTAATAAATTATTCTAATTATTATCATCATCTTTACGGATTCTTTCTCAATTGAAACTGGAAACATTCATCCACCCTACAGATGGTTTTGGGATTTATCGATACAGAAAGGAAATTCATCCTGGCCTCAAGGCCTCCTGAAGCAAATTGAAAGTGAAACATTTTATTTATTTCATTATTTTTGTATTTATTTCATTCTAAAAACGGAGAGAGAAACGGAAAAAAACTTGCATTATCTCTTCGTTTCGGAATAGTAAATATATCAGCGAATAGTGTGGACGCTTGTGAGAGTGCTAAGTCGACATATTACTGCACTGAGAGAACAGGTTCTGACATGAGATACAAATTCAGAGGAAGGAAAGGATTTCTCCAAACCTTTGGATATTACATCCCAAAATTATACAGCAGAACTCCAATCATCCGGATTAATTGGAACCGGGACCGATCGGGATAATCAAATACCTGGATAATTAGATTTCTTACAAAAAATGTAACTTTTAGGGCAAAATAACCAAAAATATGGTAAAATAAAAAACTAACCTAAATATGGAGATTAAAAACAATTTTATGTTATAATAGATCTATAGTGGTTACAGTTGGCTCATTAGTTATAAAAATGACAATTGTTTGGTATACAGTAATTAAAAGTACAACCATTCAATCCGGAAACTTGGCGATCCGAACGATCGTTGTTCGGATAATTGAAGTTCTACTGTAGTTCGGATACTAAAAGTTTGAGATATCACATGTTTCGAGAAATCCTTTCCTTCTTCTGAATTTGGGTTTCTAATCCAATCACAGAGTACTCTCATCATGTGAGATCGTCACGTAGGTAATTTTCAGTTGCGAAGAAGCTCGATGTCCCAGATTTGACTATTCCTAAAGAACAAAGAAGCAATCGTCCCAACGCAATCGCGTAATGTTGGCAATCCTCGAGAGGAGGCTATTCATCCACCACGTGCATGATGACAAACGACGCTGCTGGGAGCGAGGAAGAAGCCGGAGCTCCGCCGCCACCGCCTCCGCCTCTAATAGCACTGCGCGACACGCATAATTAGTCGCTCACTTCTTTCGCCTTGAATCGCGAGGATTTTTGAAGCGAGCGAATCCAGGTTACTCAAAAGCACATAAATAGAGAAGAGGTTAGCTCTTGCCCCGCGGCTCTCTAATTACGCTTTTTTGCTCGCAGCCCCCTGTTCCTTCTCGTGCTTTATTCACAAGGGATAACCACGTCGGATAATGAGGATAATATTACCTGCTCGTTGCCGTGTTGTTCGTGAATGTGTATACTTCGAATGAAGAATCCCTGTTATGAGGAGTTCTCGTCTCGGGTCGGTTTGTGTTGCGAGTTTATTTGGACGGTAGTGTTCGAGTCGCAATGGTTGTCTTTGTTCGCGTGGAGAAAACACTTCGTGCGTGTGTGTTGGGGAGATATATCCGTTGGTATTGAGTCACCGAGACTCTGCGACTAATAATTGTTTTACTGTAACAAAATTGTTTTGTTGGATGGAGGATATAAACCAACAAAATACGCTTTCATTTTTCTCCTTTCTAAGCACGGACGGATACAGAGGAAAACTTAGAGCGGGGACGAGTACATTCAAGTCACGCCATAATAGTAGGAGTTAACCGACATATGTATTAATGTTTTATTCTACTTATAATAAATTGTATTCACTGACATCTCTTTGTAGCAAAAAAAAAAACGATATTAAGTGCTTTTATTAATTTTTGTCTCACAATGTTATCTTACTTAGTTCATTTTCCAGAACCGATTTATATCTCTTATATTTATATAAATAAGAGATCTATTTTGTATCTCTTATGAAGAAAAAATTTACCGATGTCCTTCGAAAATACACCATGTTAAATGACTATCGACGAAGTCAGCAAAGGAGAAAAACACCCTCCTGTTATAGCGAGAAATGTTCCTGTTTATGTGATATGCACAAAAATTTTATGTGACGTTCAATCAATTTTCTATCTGGAGGCAAATTATGAGAGTAAAGAAAAAATGAAAACCTTGAGCTATATTCTTTTGCTATGTAAGTTTACCTAACAAGAGAAATGTAAGAAGTGTCAGACGTCGACTTCAACAAAAACAGTATTGTTGAAAAATTCATGTCGCGGGAAATAAAAACCCAATGGAATTACCCGTCAATACAATTTTGTCATCCACATAAGAAGTAATATCAGTGAACGTAAATTTGAAATTGGAATTTATTATTTTCACATATCATTTATGATGTTGAATAAACAATCAAAAATACGTTAATTATTCACATAAGTACAAAAAATATCTTAATTTTGGTGAATTCAAAAAATTCGAAATCTGTAGCCTCTACTAAAGGGAATATTAAGAAAAAGTAATAAAATTCGATCGTGCGTTGAGAATTGAAAAAATGGATATTTTATACCTCGTAATGTGGATGCATTTTCCTTATTTTGAAACTCGTACACGTCTAGTCAGTAAGAAAGTCTAGGAGTATAGTGGAGCGAGAACACGAGGAAACGACGCTCCCACGCTGCTTTAGTCTTAATATATGTTTTATCCAAAAGACCCAATCTTCCTAAATAGAGCTAACACAGTCTGAACGCTCACCATTTTGCATTTAAAATTATAGGAAGATTGCTATAATAGGGAGGGTTCACAATTCTAAGAGTTCTGACATGAGGGCTTCCACTCTGCCAAATTTGGCACTACACCTCTTTGAAAGTCTGTATATTACAATGATCCAAATGAGCTTAATATAGATATGATGATCAAGAAAAATGAATCCAAAACACGTTCATAAAAAACTTTTTTTAAGAAATTGGGTAATAATAATAATAATAATAATACGTTAATAAGTATTAATTATTTGTGTGACCTTGATCTAGGAAAACAGAGTGAGTCATGCACCATAGCCATTCTTGGGAAGTTCTTTTACCCTTAAAAAATTGTTATAAAGGGATAATTTAATTAATGTAAAATTTAATTGTATTAATAATGATGATGATGTGTCAGAATTGCTTTTAGAGAAGAGGATTTATAACAGCATTTGCTGTTTCGGGGACACCACGTTGCGGCTCCTCTGTGCCCTGGTCGTTGCACACGACCACCGCCCGTTTTCAGACGACCTCCTAATGATGGGGATGACAAGAATGACATGCGGATGAGGTGAAATTATGATGAGTGAATGTTGGGGTCGAATGAATGGCAAGGGAACCGGGAGTTCCCCGAGAAAACCTGCCGCGAACACCGCTTCGTCCACCACCGCGAATTGTACTTGGATCTGGCAGGGTTTGAACCAGCGTCACCAGAGGTAGAAGGGCTATGACTACGCCACGGGTCGCCAATTGTATTAATGAATTCCTTAAATGAACGTTCAACTTACAATGCGTAAAATATTCCATAATTTTAGATGGTCCAGTTCGACAAAAATGTCATGTTCACTAATTATAGTCATATGATGTAATAGGGTGGTACAGGGAGTGAATTTTGATACTGTAATTGACGCCTTGATTGTAAACAGTGCCCGAATCCTGAGTGGTACCGAACTCATCCTGAACTTGAAAGTAAGAACATCCTAACTACGTAGCATGCAGTGAGCGAACCTCGTATACACGAACTCTAATTTCCTATTTTTAAGGAAATCCAATTTTCTCTTCCCAATTGCCACGAGCGAATTACGCGAGACGTGTCCGTGCAACACAGCGCAACCTGCGAGATCACTCTTTGAGAGCGGGGGGGGAAAGAAAGAAAGAAGAAGAAGAAAACACTTAGCGCGAAACCCTCGTTTCTTCCCCCCTCCCCCTCCCTTATCGGTGCGTTGGGCGTCGGTCTCGTCGCGCTGCACCCAGCGGTTGGGACAAGAGGGAGGGGGGAGGAGCATCGCGTCCTGGGCCGGTCGGTCGCTCGCTCGCTTGGCTGCGGAGGCTCTGCGCAGTGATAGCTGTAATTTGTGTTCTCTTGATGGAGGAGAGGGGGTTCGGTTAATAACACGATCGGGGGCCCGCGGGCTTCCCCCACCCTCCGACCGTGTCTCTTCTCCTTTGCCCTCCCCCGCCCCTTCCCCCTTGACCTCCCACCCCACCCCACCCCCCGCAACGGTCGTGCCGTCTTCGGGGGGCGCGGGCCCCATTACACAGGTGTCGGGGACGCAGGCGCGGAGCCCTGCCTGGCTCCAGATTTTTTTTTCTTTTTTGTGGCTTCGCCCCGAGGGACACGATGCGTTGCGGGTAGGAACTGGGATGGAGGAGTAAAAAAAGATCGGACGGCGATGGAGGAGAGGAGAAAGAGAGAAGGTTATGATTGAAAGAGACTGACAGCAAGAACTAGTGAGATGAGTATAGTGATGGAGCTTTCGATTGATCAGATTCGATAATCGTTGCGAATTTGTGACACGTTCGATTCTTTTTTCATTAGACCATATCGTCCTCCTTTTAACACTGGACTATAATTTATAAACCACGCATTGTGCCAAGAAAATCGCGCAGTGTTTGTATAACAGAAGGAGAGGAAATTAAGATTACATCATAAACACCTAGATACGTAACGCACATTTTGCAAAACTACCTTCCACAAAGTACGAATCAAAATTTATTTCACGTAACGTACACAATATCTTATTGTCACCTCTTCCAATCCTTCATCTTCTTTCTCCGTGTTTCTTTCTTATTCTTATCCCCGCTCGCTCCAATCCAGCCTCGCACGCAACGTCGTCGCGGTCGGAGAACCGGTTCGCTGCGTGAACCGAGAGGCGACAGAGCCCCGCGAGTCGCCTCCCTCTCCCCATTCCCTCCCTCACTCCCTCCCATCCCACTCCTCTCCTTTCGCCCGTCCATCAACCACCGAAAAAAAAGGACTCCTTGCCCTCGAACGGTCTCCAGCCACTTGCTACGCACTGCCTGATCCAGCGCTCGCCCGGTGACTTAACGATGTGCTTCGTTCCACGTAACAGTTACAGATTTGGACAGCTCCAGGCGAACTAATTTTAAATCGAGGACTTTTGTTTCGTGTTGCGCTGACGAATATGGGAAGATGGATCTTTTTTTTTTTCCTTCAGAAACATCATTATCATAATACTCATGACTTCCTACGCACTTTGAAAAGTTCCTCTTATTTCTGTAAATCCAATATCAACTCATGTAAAGTGTTGACTTTTATCAAAATTGGCAAAAAGATAGCTCGCCATTTGCCAACGCGAGAATTTAATTGGTACGCGATTTCCATGTGAAGAAAAGTACTAAAGCAATGCATAGGAATCAGAGACATCAAGAACAATTCATATGATCATATAGTTATTTTTGGGAAGGTAAACATTTTCGATGAATTAGAATCAGTTCATATATTTTGGAACAACCTTCTTTTTCAATTATTAGCAATAAAATGTTGTTTCGTTGAATGTCATTTCCATAGGTCAAATTAATCACATTTTAATTTGAAGGAGTGTGGCCTTAATAAATGAAATATTCTTTGGTCTAAAATACAAATGTTTTAAGAGAATTTGATGTTATAATTTGAATAAATCAATATATTCAGTCTATTATAGACTATAACATTTGTACCACATTTCAATAATTAAGTTTACAAAAATTGAGTTAATCACATTACGATGTTTTAAAAATTAACCAATAATTTCCTTCTAAATACCCTTAGATTTTATGACTGATACTATAATACACTAATACATAACAAAATCACCGCTTCAGAACTATCCAAGCACATCTTTCACAATGATTTCGCCTCAGTTATTGTCTCATATTACGACCTATCGTATGACGAAAACATAATTATCTATCGATAATCTGTGTTGTTGATCTCCTTCTTGTAAGGTGGAAGCCAACAGGAGTCGCCGCAAGTCAACAACTGCTGTGTCGATTTCCAAAAAAAATTAGTTACGTTCACCGAAAGATTATAGGTTTTGTCCACGTAATGCCACACGCCACCAGTAGCACTTCTAGAAGATTGCTTCTCCCGGGGAAACATCGAGTGCTGCTCTGTGAAGAAGAGGGAGACAGAGTTGTTGATGAGGGGGAGAATAAGAGTTTCCGGAGGCCAATGCCCCACACGCGATTGTGACGATTGGCTAATTCGGAAATGACGCGCGACCAGCTCCTTAACTCGCGGTCAGTCATAAGCATCGCCGATGGACCTTTCCTACAGGAGTGTTCAGAATACGTAATGATTTCATTTACACGGCATAGAAAAGACGGGAAAACATATAACCAAAGATAACAATCGATTGTTGTTTGTTAATTTTTTTGGGGGGGAAGGATGTCAGTGATTGAAAAAAAATATATGTAGAGAGATGATGGTTCAGTGAACGTTTTTTACATATGTATGGAACCATCATGATATAGAGAATTCATTCCCAACGTAGAGTGGAAGAGGGTAGATTTGATCCATTGCTCGGTGCGGTTTCCAACAGAGGGTTTACCTCACTTGTACTCATATGCACGAAACGATAATCAATTATCCATAATTTCATTCTTATTGAATATTACCAGAGACACTATTTTGATTGCCAAGCATTCATCCTTAAAACGTTTACTAAACGAGTCAAAGATGTTCGTCATCGTCACCTTTATTACAAATTATGTTCTATCAACTTTATTTTTTCTTCCCTTGCTAGTATCCCTGAGCTACGAACCCCTTTGCCGTCGTGATGATTGGACCGTCCATATGATAACAAACCCATTTTAAAATGTTTATCAAATGATAATCTTGAATGCTGGACAAATATATAAACAAATATTTATCTTTATATATTAGGATATTTATTTTATGTCTTATGGGAAGATTTAGGCCATCTAATCTGATCTCTCACCTAACCATTGCTAGGATGGAAACTTATCTAGAATATAAACAAACCCACGTGGTTTGGACATGTAGAGCCCGTGTTGATGATTTTTCACGGAAGATGTTTCATTTTTAAGAGAATTATCCAACACTTTCGTACAATAAAATGTCATTAAATTATTACTTTTATTTTAGAAAATTTTAATGAGTATCGTTGTAGAGAATGAGAAGTCCTATTAATTATGAGAATACATAACATAATGTAAGTTAAGGAAAGATGTTCTACTTCGAAAGTAAGGTGTCTATGCATTTCCGAACACGATTTATTCAAGGGGGATGCGTCAAAGGCGACCCGCGCTCCTATGGTAGCGTTTTTTTATCCTCATTGTAGTTGACCAACTTGGTGCTAAATGTCACCACATTCTTGAACATAATTACATTCTATCGGTGCTTTTGCAAATTGATATGTATCGGTGTCCAAATTTTCGACCGCTTCGTGGTGTCATGTTGTCTGTTGGCGTCGCACTATAATATCTGGTGAGTAGAATTTCTTTGTTAAGATAACTGAGGAGTAATCTATGTTTCAGAAATTTTACTACATTTAGAAAGTTGAGAGGTTAGATGAATGCCAAGACACAATTGTTAGGTTGGTTTCCAAGGTCGCATTACTGAAGGAAAATGATTAATGAAGTAATTAGCGAACAAAATAACAATATCGTTCCGTAGAAAAGGAATGAATCACAACCGGGAACTCGTAGAATGAGCAAATTCGATAAGAGTTAACCGTGTAACAGACATGAGACTATGTGACATGTTCGAAGCGAGTGTTGGACTCACGAAAGATAAAGAAAAAAATTATTATTATCAGTGTCCATTTTCCAAAAACTCATATGATAGTTTTATTGTACTGACCATTTTAAAAGCAATTGGTGATACATTAATAGCTTTCATTTTTATTTTTTCTGGCCTTTATAATAATGTTGTGATTATTAAAAAATAAATATATTTTATGTTCTTATATGGTTAATTATGTAGTTTCCGAATTAATTTCTCAACTAAATTTCTCATATATAAATATAATACTTACAAGTATGCGCCACCTCGGATAGTACTTGCGGGTCGGTTTGTATAAAACATTTAACATATTTTTTACATTTTTAATCCCTCACCATGACAGCCTTCGTGCAACTCCCTTATCAATTCTAATGTACTTTTAATAATATATTTCCTTAATTAATCCATTTTTATTGAATCGTTCTTCTTTACGTAGCAAAGAGTATAGTAAGACATTGATTAGCCTAGTCGTGTTTCTGTAGACTCATTCTTGGAGGAAGATGGTTGCTCGAACTTCGTTCCACATGACCTCGCTCTTTCGAGTGACAACTTTGCTCTTGCCGGAACACTTTGCGCAATGCATTCTGCGAATAGCGGGCGAAGGGAATTCAGACTAAAAACAGTAGTTGATCCGGTAGTGCCATACTTGCGAGAGGCTTGCAATTACCGTATCGAAACTCGTCCCAGTAATGTGTCGGCCAAAGAGTCCCAACATCGTGTTCATCTGAAGTTCACCTCGCTTAACCCAAGCGGTCCACGGCTGCTGGAAAATTAGATCATATGAACAAGTATATTTATTTCGAGCGTTTTGGTCTTAATAGCCGTAGCAATACTACGAATTAGCATACACACAAACCAGTTTAGTTTACTCCTTATAAAGTTAATCCTTGGTCTCAAATAAATTCTGTAGCTCAATACACACAAAAAATTATTCCTGAAAAATGCCATATTTACGATATATATAAATACATTTTGGATAGCAAGATTCTAGGTTCGAGGAGTCTCGTAGAATTCCAGGTTCTACGGGCTTTGCCTCAGATTCCTAGAAGTCGCTTGTTCACTGCCAGGAAACTTTTCCTAACTCAGGTAATTTATCTTCACGAGAAACCCGCCAGCAGCAATACAGATTCGCCTCTTCATGTTCGCTGCATTATTATGTTAAGATTGTTCATAATGATATGCTATAGTATTATCTTGCTACAATGGAGTTTTTTTTCTTAAGCTGTTAGATATATCTTGTTTTGCATAATTCTGAGTATTTTGTGCTCTTGTGACAATAGTATTTTCCATGTATATATATTGCTCTTATTGTACCCTGTTAAAACCATACTACTTTTTTGTGAAGGTTTTCTTCTAAATGAAACGAGTAAAAACGCAAGAAACCATAGTTAAAGACCAAATAATGTGAGATTGTGAAGTAGTAAAAGAAATCTTGTGATAAGATTCTTGTAGACATGATGTAAAGTAACAAGGTAAAAATGGGTGAATGTAATTGAATTTTATTTTTGTAAAAAATTAAACATTATTGCGAATTAACTAATTATCTGAAAACAAATATAGGTTTAACAAATAATTCTTCGGTATCCCATGTTTTCCTTACAAAGTGCTGTGGTATTACTCATGTATGTGTTATTTTTTCCCCTTTGGTATATCTTTACAAATCCACAAGTCCAGTCAAATCGCACCAAAAATATTATTTTGTCTTGTTCGTAGTGCATGTTTTTCAACTTCGCGTTACCCTCTCCCCCTGCCCTCGGTCCGATTCCTTTCCTCCCCGAGTCAGCCGTCGCCTCCTCCCACCCTCCATCGGCTCGCTGGCGCCCACCCACCCTTTGTCTGTGAGCGTTAGGCGCCAGGCGCCACTCGGCGCCGTCGTGACCCACCACCGGGACCTTGTTGCTGCTTCGGGAGCCAGTGATGCCTCTCATGGCGCGACACACCGGCTCCGTCTTGCGTTGCGAGGCGGCGATGGGTGGATGAGAGGGAGGTACACTCATGTCTGCTTCACAACGACATTTTTCCACAGCTGCATTATTTTAAGTGTCAACGTTAGCGTCAGTAAAGTAAATCCGGGGAGATAAGGAGGAATTTTAGTTACTTATTTAATTGATAAAATATTTAATTTGAAATAATGTAAGTTATTTACAATATACTCTAGAATTGCACTGATGCACGACTGTTGTATTACCAAATTCTTCTCTATTTCACCCGCCCCCTCCAATAAAAAAGAAAATCTGAGTTCCGAGTGTGGTTCGACGGGAATTCTTTTCATGCTCACCTGAGAGTATTGCTATTGCACGAATAACATTAACACAAGTTAGAATTTGTATTTAAGTTTTAAGAAATGTAGAGGTTTTTATTATTTAATCTCATAATGTTACATTTTAGATGGAGTTGTGAGTATGAAGCGCGTGATTACTCGAGTTGCCCACATTTCATCTCACGCACAATTCAACTCACGCACGACTCAACTTTTCTACCTGCGCAGCGAAGGGTCAAGCTGTGGTGATGTAGGTGGTAGTCCCCAGGGTTGGACAAGGAAAAGAGCCATTAAACTTGACACATCCTTAAGGATTAGGTGTATGCGGGTCTACCTGTGCCCGTCGCTTGAATCCCCTGTCCTTGGGGACGATAGGTAGCTCTTTCTCCGAGTCGACTTCGCCACAAAAAAATTATTCACAAAGAATTTGGTTGTTGTTTTTGAACAATTGAAATCTGCGCCAAAAACGATGAAAAATTATATCAAACACAACCTTACTGGTATCAAATGCACGATTTACCATTAGTCCAGTAATTAGGCGACGAAAAGAAGCAAGTCAAGGAAAAACGTTTTTTCTATATCAACGTCTTTTTAATTTTCACCTATAACTTGAAAACAATGCATTTTTATAACACAACATTCTTGTACCGAAATAATGAATAATATATTTAATTTCCAACAAATTATTTTCTCTATCTTTTTGTCGTCAGACGAAACGAAATGACTCAAGAGCACTATGAAATTAATAAAAATTCTAGAATGGATACAACAATTATTTCCGTTAATTTATGAAAGATGTGCCTGGAGTATTGTTATTCCCCTCACTTCTCGTTTTCCTCGTAAATTTTTAAAATGAAAATTGTAGAATTGCTGCTAAAATAATAAAATTTTGTAACTTATTTTTCCATCAGTTGAGTGTCGAAAATGAATGAGCTACAATTCATGATGTTTGGACCTCAAAATGGTGACAACGTTATTTACTCGTAACAATTCTGTTTATTTCAACATGAATGAATTTATAATAATATTAGAGAAACATCTTACATAAGTTATACAAAATTGTTGACAACAATAAAATATGAAACATTTTAGGATACTTTTACTTTTAAAAACCTACAGTGACTGGATTTGGAAAATTAAATCTACTATTCAGAGACTTTCTTGAGAATTCTAGAATTCAAAGCTTCCAAACATCAGTGGTGTAGAAATGTTCTGTGCAATTTCCTTTGTTCTTATATTTCTTAATTTTATGTGTCACCTCAGAAAATGTGAAAAATTGCGTTCTTGTAGTCAATAGCTACTTATACCTTACTAACAACAGAAATACAACCATAAAAGTTGCAGTTGAGGAGAAAACACCCTAATTATGAAGATAATAGACAACTGTCATGTTTGAAAAAAATATTTTGAAGATAAATCGAAGTTAAATCTAAGCTTTATTAGGGGATACTCGCTTACTTTTTCGCGTTCAGACGTATGACCAAACCTGCTATCTCAAAGATGTCTTATTACTTCATTCCAGTCATAAAATGCACTTTTCACGATGCACTTAGAAGAAATCAAATATTGTAACAAAAATAATACCGAAATCAAAAAGTACTCCAAACCCAAAATAATTGCTTCTAAAGTTCAGTATTGGTTCTAAATCTTGGTTCAGAAGTGCCGAGCACTGGTGCACTATCGAGAACTGATGCATCTACTCTACTTCGGTAATCAAAATATATTATTTTCCTTTCAATCATAACTGTTTTATGAAAGAATCAGGGAAAATTACGTGGAATTCTACACAAAACTCTTTCGCAGTCAGGGACTCGCAAAACGGATATTTCCTTCAAAATTTCGCGAACGAATGTTTTTCACGATTACAATACTTCCAATATACTACATAAATAAGTGAAAAAACAAGCTTAAAACTCAGTTATATCATAAATAAGTCGTGTTTCGGTTCATTTTTATTGGAATTATGTATGGAATTCAAAAATTTTAAGATAAAAGGAATAATAATAAAAATTCTCAATCAGTAGAACTTAAAGTGTCTATGACTCACAAAATCTATTTAGTTGGTCGGTCGGTTACCACGAGGGTGGGCGAGGGAACGGTAAGCCATTAGGACAGGTACAAAGTGTCGAGTTTAATGATATCCAAAATTTTTAATCCCGGGCCGGACTTTATGACCATCAGGAAGTGTCGAGTTTAAGAACATCGACATGAATCATCAATTTACGCAACCGACGGAATTATAAATATCTAACTTACCTATATAACTGTTATACAGCATTATATCTTCGTGGATTTTATACAGGGGTTGCTCGCAAGTAAGACACTCTGGGACCGCACCTACTAATAACTAAAAGAAATGCAATGAATACTGTTAAGATTAATTTAAATGGACTCGGCGAATAACAGCTGATAGCGAATGAACAGTTAGCCTTCCTTGAACAGTCTTGTTTCTAACATTCCTTCGTATACAGAATTTCATAGCTATATGCTACGCTATAATATTTGCAGGTAAATTAATTCATCCCATATTGTTCATGTGGTTTTAGGTGTTGATACACTACGTTGTTCCTTTCTTTGTTATTTTTGGAACATTTGTCCAAATCTGTAGTAATTTTGCGCAGAAAAGGGAATGGATTTGAAGATTTTATTTTCTTACAGAGGTGAAAATCATAATATAAATCTAACAGACATTCCCTTATGTTTTGTTCTTACTTACTTTCATATTGTTTTTCAAAATGTTCTTACTGTTTTTTGAGTATGAGTAACATTTGAACTATTGAATTTTGGTTTAACTATAAAATGAGTGAAGATGTATTTATTTCATCATTTTGTTTTTACTCTGGAAGGATCTCATTCGTTTTATTTGTGAATATAATTGAAAGACAAGAATTTGAGGTTTCGTTTGAATTTAGATATTTGTAATTTCTGAACATACTACGTCGTTGTAAGTAATCGATTGGCTGGCTCATTCGCCAACTCAGAGAATAAGTAAAAGGGTGATGAAGTTCTTGAGGTGTTGTTCTCTTGTATAACAGAATATAGGTAAAAAACAAGTTTTTCGAAATTTCAAAAAGGTGTTTATTGTTATGGAATTTATAATTTCAACTGGTGCTGGACGACTATCTTCTGATTTGGTTTTATAATACAGAAAATGATATTTGGAGTATCCAAAGCCAGAAATAAGTTAATAGATACAACAATTATTGTCAGATGCACAATTTTTTTTGAATCAAGGAATAATGGGTGTTTTTACTAAAGAAAAATCAAAATAATTATGTTCGTGGATTAACTTTTACCACGGTGAAGGAAATATAAATATGGTGTTGCACGTCCTGTGAAATAACTCGTATATTTCTTAATATTAAGTTTAGGAGGGCCACACGTCGACGGCGACGGTAGTCTGTAAACATTTTTCCTAGTCCAACACTACGGACTACCACCTACATCACCTCAGCTTGACCCTACGCCGCGCAGGTAGATAAGTTGAATAGTGCGTGAGTTGAATTGTGCGTGAGGTATAATGTGCGGACCTCGATTTACTCGGCATCCCAAGAAATGTATCATAGTTTTAGCAAACGAAAATATGATTTCAGAACATTGTCTAAGTTTCACGATGTTCTGTGTATACGTGCTTGTATATGTGCGTGATCAATGATAACTCAAATTTTAAAATTCCGAATGACCTTTATTTGCTCAGGATACATTATTGACTTACTATTTTGGTGGTGCTGAGGAACGAATTGCCACAAAATAAACTCCTGATTGCCCTGGAATTCTCTTAACGAATTTTCTACGAGTATTACAGGAATGATTGATTATTTGCTAAAAATGGAAGATAGTCGGAGAAAACAAGAGTGAAAATTGACTATTTGACGGCATAACTCATGGACGAGTCTGCTGAATCAAATTTGAGACACAAAACAGATTCAAATTTGATCGCGCTTGGGATGTAACCCATGTATGGAGGTTTGTGACATTGTTTACTTCCTGTATGCCATTTCAGTGTCTTAAAAATATATTATGTTCGTATAAATTAAGATGAAACCACATTTAATATATTTTTAAATTTATGATACATTTTAATCAAAATATTTTAAAATGTTTTCTACCCTTATGCAAAATAGGCGTCGTCTAAACCTTGGCGTTATTTAAGACCTTTCCTACGAAGTTTGAGATTAACTCCAAATCACTCTTCAAAGTTTTATTGGAAAAAAATATTGAATCATACATATCACTTGACGACTCACATGCAAACAGAAGTGCCGCTGCCGCAAATTGAGGTAGCTTGGCAACTTTTTAAGCTTGGGAATGATCTTTTAATAAATTTAAAACTAATGTTTTTAATTTTTAAATTTGTTTTACTAATACAAATAATTACGTTGATCGAAGAATTCTATATTTCCAATAAAAAATAATTGATTAAAATTTTTCGCTCGAATCACGAGAGCTGTATTTTACTTGTTATACGAGTATTTAATGGTAAAATCTCATATAAATTTTAATTTTGTTATTTTATGATGATCTTACTTTAAATCAATATTGCTAGTGGTCTCTGAGCAGCACATCAAAATTCTGACTAATCCAGGTGGTAATATAAAACATCCGGATTAATTCGGATCGAAAGTTTGTCTAAGTTAGTGGGTGTTCATAATTTACGTAACACACCCTGGAGGGGTGTGAGGGATTATGATATCGTTACACTGCGTTACAGCGGGGAGAGGGGATAGTTTACCTTGGCGTTACGTAACGCTATGTTTTATAGGTTATGCGTTATATGGCGCTTTTGAACTTTAAAGATAGTCTCCGTACTCCCTGTACTCAATCGCTCCGTGAGATAAGGCAATGCGAAAAGAACCAATAAGTCTGTATACACCAAAGATACATATTCTTAACGGAGTAGGCGGGGGGGGGGGGGGNGGAGGGTTAAGAGATGTCGGCACTAGTGCGTTACTGGGAAAGGGGGGTATTACAGTAACGTAAAAAATTTCCCTTTTCTATATGGACGGCTCGTTAGTCCGCATAACGAGATATTTTTTCACCAATTCTCATCTTCATTTGCCCTTCACCATCGTTTCATCCATAAACTCCACCTCCGGTCACCATCGTATAACTTCCCCTCCTCTTCTCTTTACTCCTCCACAACCTTCGCTGCTATCCACTCTGCGTCCCCTCCCCCCTCTTGGATCAACCCGCTCCACCGTGATCCTCAAGGACACTACTTTCTACACGTTGCACTTCCTATGACGGCTGCGCTGCGCATGCGCTTGCCACGAAAGGAAACTGGTTTATTTTATTACCTGCATTATGCATTAACTAATTAACTCCGGCCGCACGGTGATTTAGCTGCTTGTCGCGTGGCGAAGAATGACAGAATTAACGGCGAACCAGACCACTGCAAGTGTAAAAGGGTAACTGAGATGCTGGGGGCTCGATCTCACCGAGGAATAGTCTTGCGATTTTATTATGTAAGGCTGCAGGAGAATTATTCACCTTAACCTTTGACTGAAAAAGGTTGAAGCATCATTTAGATTTTCTTTTCCCGTAAAGAGATATATTTTTAACATATTTCTATCCTCAGTTCTCATCTTAAAAACACGTGTATTCACAATTACTTAAAAAATTGTAGTGAATAAATCAGGGTATTGCTAATGTTACTCTTTCATTAATAATAATAAATTTATTGTCAAAAAACAGTACAAACTGCGTATGACCACGTGGAGGGCAATAAACTAATTTACTCTCCGGAAGGAAGCAAGCAAGGGACCATCCCATCAATTCCGATCAAGGGTCCTAAGGCAGAGGCGGATTCAAAAATTTCAGCAAAAGTTCCTAGATAAGATAAAAAGTTAGCTGCGAGTTATAATACTAATAGAATGTCAATATGTTTGTAATTTTACGCAAATATGTTTGTAAATTTACATGTACAAGTTATTATCGAACTATAGATTATTCTGAGTATAGTGTTTAAAAATCATAAGAGTTGAAAAAACACTAAATTCACGATTTATTGTTACAATAAACACGCCCCTAGACAAAGCCTAGAGAACCTGTATAAGAAATCCGCCTCTACCCGAAGGAAAAACGGAGAAAAACCCGGGCCAGGATGGGGCTACAGAATTAATGTACCCAACCGTGCCAAAGTTGAGTACACATTCATAACAAATTGTCAATAAACAGTCCAACAGTAACGGCTTGTTTTAAAAATATAAGTATTACATCTTGTCGAACGACAATTTTTCAAGATGTGTAGTCATGTTTCCACATTAAGCACATGTCATAAATATTGATGAAAACGCATTTCGAATAAAGAAACTAAATAAAGAATAATTGAGACAGTATACTGAATATAAGAGATTCAAAAGACAATTTAGTGATGCCCGAATTTAGTAGTACCCTTCACTTCACGACGATTAACCGGGGTTCCGTTACAAACTGGTTTAACACAGATGTGGATCGATCGTTCCCTGATTACTACAGAATTCAGTTTCTTCTTTTTATAATTTAATAGTATACTAATTCTTATGGGAATTATTTTAGGGATTTAATAACAGTGAGTAAATTAGAATACCGAGATTTCAAAATTGTAGATTAATAATTCTTGCAATAAAAAATTAATCATTCATAATTTATAACCGTTAATGTATTATATGTTAATAGTTAATTTGACTTAAATGAGTAAATTTCTTTAACCAGTGATTGAGTTCCACAACCACACTTATTTAAATCAATCCTTGTTCTTTTATTTCTAACATTGACCAAAGAGGATACGAATATGTGAGTAATTTTCGTTGAGACACGGGTGAACTTTGGTGAAATCACACTTCACTGTAGATGTCTCAAGAAAGCTTGAAAGGCTGAATACAGAAAACAAACCAAATATGGGTTTACTAATTTATTAGCTATTCATGTCCTATATTGTATTTCATTAATTTCAACTTAACGACCGAACAATTAAAAAACAAAATTAAAGGGTACTAAGGGTAAAAGGGTAAAAAATGTTGATTGTACAACAAATCGTGATATTGTCCAGCATGTTATTTGAGACAGACAAAACGATGTCTAAAATGCGAATTAGAGAATATTGAGGGAATATCAATAAGAACCACAAAAATAGTGTAATGGTATATTATTGTTTTAATAAAGATCAAAAAAATAAAATGGGAAGATATTGAGATGTTAGATAAGGAAACAAATTTCATTTTTAAAAAAAGATACACATCAGATATATCGTATATTAAATCAATCCCAGATCGTTTAAATTTACAAACATACTGAAAAATTATCAATTTTTTATGATTGCTTGTCATACTTTTTATTAATATTTACGTAATATGGTTATTTATTTTTATCATGTATAATAAAGTTGTGAATGTCAATTGTGTCTGACAACGACTCGAATAAGAGTCGAAACGTTATAAAATAATAATTGTCAACAATAAAAAGTCGTTAAGGTGAATTATGACATTGCGTAGATATTTTCTAAGGTCCGAAAAATGAGTGAAACTGTTTAGGAGGAGAGACAACAAATGACGTAAAGATAAACGTTAATCGTGCATGCAAATTCGATGTGTGCGTGTGTGCAGAGACACGGCGGGCAGGAACCGATCGTCCGAGCAGTTCGGCGGAACGCGCGCAGTGTCCTCGGGCGGGATGTTGCCCCCTGCGGCAACGGAGGTGCGCGTACGCTTCTCCTACCCACTTACTCTGCCACCCGCTTGCAGCAGGAGCAGGACGACGACTCGCTTCGAACCCCGCTCCTCACCCCCCACTCCCTCGGCTGCTCCTGCCACGCGCCGGGTCCACTTGGCGCATGCGCCGGCGCAGGCTAAGAAGAAGAAGTAGGCGGGCGCTGACCCAAGGATGCACTTGGCGGACAATGCTCCGTGCGCGGGACCTCGCGGAAAGTCGGGCTTGTATACGGACGCGTGACTCAAACGCTGGAGTTGCTGCAGGTAGATGAAGGTGCGCTATCCCGTCTTGGAACGATTGTATGCATGATTTCTGCAAACCCTTGCCAACTCTAGTTGTTCCACAATCAAAGCGTTGTTTCGATTTCGCTTGCGGAGATAAAAATGAGCTCATTAATTCTACCTGCGTAAACTCTCGACTGATTTCTTTTTTATTGCGATTAATTGTTTTTAATCACTAAAATTGAATAATTATTTTAAGCAGAGAAACTAGTGAGAAGGGCAAACTTAGCGAACATTGGTTCCGTTTTCTAAGACAACAGGCGAAAAACCTTAAGAAATACACATTTTATGCAAAATAGCTGTACTGATGAGAATAGTTGAAATCGGACCATGAAGGAAGGCAAAATTGAGTTTCAATTGTTTCGTAACTAGTTGTACGTACAATTCAACTTATATCTGTTGAGAAACACATAAATTAAAAATAAATTTTAAACACCAGCAAAGTATCATAAGCTGTTTTGCGAGGTGAACCCAAGATGAGATAATTTTGCATTATGGATTTAAGATATATATTCCCATTTAAATGCTACATAATAACAACTATGTTTTTTTTCTCTCTAATGCATTGCTAATAATATACCATTTTTCATTTTATTAATTCTTAGCGTTGACAATAAAATAACCAATACAAGTATAGTGTAAGGTTAGTTCAGTCTTCACAAGAACATTTGTTAACTGAAAAATAATACAAAAACAAAGAAAGGAAAACTGTTAAACAATATATTGCTTATTGGGAAAGACACTCAATAAATTTTACCTTGACATGAAAAGATATTATCAACAATGTATTTATTACCTTATAATATCTTCTCTGTTTTGGATTTTATTGTTTTGTTTTTGTAAAAGAAATTTAATGTGCGAGTTCTGTAAAATTGTCAAAATTAATGCCAAATTGCAGTATTTTTCTGTGTGAGTGTGTACCCTACGAAACGGACATCCTCCCGTGTTAATTAGGATTCGAGGAGGCGTGTTTCACTCCTGGAGAAGACATGCATCATTTACAAAGTGCAGGAGAACTCAAGAAGTCTTTGTTAGTACAGGTTGTGCATTCAGAAATTACAATTCTTACTGTTTTCCCACGGATAATTTACTGCCTACATGTAATCGCAATTCAGTGTGAGTTAACGAAAGCTTGTATGTTGAGACTGACTTATGCGACCTGCATGTTAATATTATCAGCAGCCATACGACTGTCATATAATTCTGAACTGGAGATACACCTATTTTAAAATGACTTTCTTTTCAAAACATTTTACTATAACATTTCCTGAAGAATTCGTTTTTTGAGAATTTGCATACGTAACTTGAGATTTGTATAAAATTGTAATTGAGAGGGTTTAAGTTTCTGAAATAGATTAATTTGTCTATATTACGTAAAATTAAGTCACTCATCAACACGCGTATGGACGGGAACTTTAAAAAAGCATCAACACAGATTCTGAAAAAGAACAAGAGAAAATTATAGCCGAAAAAGAAACGTTAATAGTTATTTTTATTATCGCAATGGAATGAACTTGAATTTCCTGTGTACACTCCTTTAATTGAAATACAAATATCTTCATTCTCAAATATTTAATATTTCTACCAAACCATGGCTATATCGTATATGATAATTTATAAGCACCTGCCGTAAGGTTAGTCATTCTGTTGTAATAAGAGTTGACATTTCTGAAACGGACATGAGATTCGTGTCTGTCTTCAAAGGATCACAGAATGCTGTGTACTTCTGCGTGTAGCATTAATAATGCATGTGCTCATTGTGAGACATTTTGAAGAAAAAAAACATGACTTTGGATATGACTTCATGTTTATGTTCTTTGGTGCTCCAGTCGTATTCCCCAGTCCTTGAATGGGAGCAAAATAAATTTTATAACCCTCTGGAGATTTGTTATTGTTTGAAGTATGTGATTTATTCTCCCTAACCTGTCTTAACTACGAGGACACGTCTATGAAATGTTTGTGAATGTAATCTAATATAAGTAAATAATTAAATAGTGGCGCGACTGACAGTGAAGTCATTAATGCAATCTGAAGTGTGATTAAAATACACCTTCCCCTCAATATAGGAAATCACTCACCACGATTCAATCGACTGCATTTACGCGTTTCGAGTCAGGGCGCTCAATTTAATTCCGGATTACCCCGAAATATCTTGAGAGGTGTGTTTCTACCGTGTGCTTTCTTTGTCCAAATGCTTACAGTGTGTCGTTGTTATGAATATGAGACCGCCATGGCAATTATTGGAAATACGGAACCCTGTGCGATGGTACGTTGAAACCAGTCTCTGTGAATCATTTGCATCATTTAATTCCCATATCTGATATTGATTGTCTCGTATGGTATTTCCTTTGCTGGATAAAGTTTCGCATACGAAGGTTGCGAACAAAAAATAATAATCATCCTATTTGTATTCATACTGTTTGGCTATTCAAATTATTTCAAATTATTAACGTAATGTAAATATACATTTCGTATTTTCGTTTTAATTACATCGATTGTTGCCATTGTTGGTGCCCATGAGCCTGATTTTAAAAAAATCAAGAATTGGAATAGTAATCAGGAATTGAGAGCCAATGATTAAGTAATTTTATTATTATTGTTAATAAGGATACGTGGATGGGCGGGGGAGGAAAGAGTGATACTATTAAGCTGTTGTGTAGTGAGTTTCATAAAACAGATGTTAGATGACTGGCGAAGTAAAATTGTGTATATATCGTGTCATCGTCATACATTTTATCCGCATTCACTCCCTTGCTTTATCTTCTTGTATACGCATGCGTGGCATTTGCCTCACGCTCTCGCCGGGTATCGAACAAAGACCTCTCCCGTCGCAGCTGCCACCACTGCACCGCTTGCACGTGAGCAAGCGAGTAGAGTCCACGATTCGAACCCCGGCGACGGCATCGGCGGTGCGCAGGTCAAGGTCATTGCGCGACCGACCATCTGCCCGGGCAGTGGGCCACACACTATCCTCTTAGTATCAAAAATGCTCTTAATTTTTCACTGCTTCGAAATTTATTATACAAAATTACTCAGTCGAATATGACATGATTGTAATTCTTATTAAGTATAATTTCAGTGACATTGCAGTGTTCAATTTTTGAATAGTTATAAAAATAATTTAATATGAATTCGTGTAATGAATAAAGAAATGTAAAATTCTCAGTTTCAGCTTATTAATCAATTTTCAAAACTCGTTACTAAAATGTTTATGATTTTTCTCAAACAAAACAGATGTTTGTTGCTGGTTATTTTAAAAATTGTATTTGCTGGATTGTAAAAATTCCATAGTATTTTAATATGTTCATGTATATTAAATTTCAAAATTTTGAGAACCGAAATAAAGCGTCATTAAAATTGACTGGCACCATGGACCATGTTCAAACTACGACACATCCACAGTGCAATGAAGTTTCATACTAGATTTAAACTTATGTGAAATCGAACTCTAGATTACTTTAGACAGAATAAAGCGTGAAATCAAGTTTTATTTTTAAAATGTCCATCTTCCATCGGGTCGTTACCTGAAATAAATACAGATAAATATAAATGGATCTAAAGCGATGGGGGAAAAGACATGAAAAGTCAGAAACACGAAACAAGTCCAAGAAAAAAAGACGAAAAATTCAGAAGTTCCGTCATGATACAGAAATTTTTTCTCGTATTAATTAAGAAGGGTATAAGATACGTTAGGGAATACACATCCGACTGTTGACATTACAAAACGGGGAAAATGGATTTTCCGTAACTCAAAGCTTCGTGAAGTTCTCGAAGCCATTTTCCGTTTCAATATCATCTTTAAAAGTGCGAATTTCGCGGAAAATTAACACCAACAGCGAAGCCAAGTCGTATCTAATAAACGACTGTGTTAGCCCACTGTGGCGTGGCAGAAGCATCAGCAACCGCGACGTCTTTGTCGTGCGTTCAGCTGCGTCGTGTTTGTCTTGGCGCTCAGTTGTTTTGCCATCGGAGTAATAACGCTGTCGTCTCACGGACGGTGTGTCATGTTCAATTTTAGCCAGCGATTCTCGTTATATGCTCATCTGTGTCGCTTCGGCAGTGTGCATCTCGAAAGGAGTGGTACGGTATTTAGATAAGGTTTACCGATTAAATTTGCTTTCGAAACGCAAGAGAGTGGGTAAGTTCTGCGTTCAATTGCGATGACAAAGACATCTGGTAGAACATTAGTCTGCACGTAACGGAATTGAAGGTTTGACGGTAAACTCAAGGTTTCGGCTAAGAATGCAGATAACATGCGTAGAAAAATGTAGTGCTATTAAGTTTACTTCTCATGTATACAAATTCAAGGGTAGAACCGTCTCTTCAAACAATCCCCAGCAGGTTTATTTCAAAATAATCGTATTTATTTTCACTGATATTTATAACGTGTATTCTTATTTGTGCGCTTTTTATTGCAGTAGATTCCAGGCACTATTACGTCCACTCTTTCACCCAACCTCATATTTGACATCAACCCCTACAGGAATTGAAAAGAGAATGGGTCATGGGAGTTACCTGGGGGTTTATCTACACACTTGGGTTTTCTCACTTGAAATGCTTCGAAGACAATCCGCTACAATCGCAGAAAATACATTTTTATTATTCCTGAACAATGAGCATGAACATACTTTACCAACTGATTCTTTTAAACATTCACACACACATTACATTGAAGGAAATTGCTGTGAAAATTTTCGATCTGGAGATATTGACGGAAATGTCTCACAAAAGGTTCTCGGGAAACGATGAGGTGGTTTTTAGAACAACTTTGAGCACATCCATTCCGATGAAACGGATAAGAATTCCATTCATATTTCGTTTTTAGAGTATTATCTGCTTCTTGTCGATGCTCTTGCTCTAGAATTTTAACGTTTAACCCAAGGATGCTTGCAATGAAGATAAAAGTACATCCTTCAATATTCTTTGAATGGCTTTATCAAATTTTGTGAAGAATGAGTAATTATTATTTATTACAGCCGCCTTAGTGGTGTTTCGCTGAAAATGTGCATACACACAGTAATATATTTACNTGTGAAGAATGAGTAATTATTATTTATTACAGCCGCCTTAGTGGTGTTTCGCTGAAAATGTGCATACACACAGTAATATATTTACAATAATATTGTGGCAGAGATCACAAAGTGTGTCAGAATTGTCTTCAACAAATTTCTCCTCGATTAATAAATATAATAGTATTAAATTGTATAAAATAGAATTTATAGAATAAATTTTATGTACTCACTCAGAGTCCCCAGAAAGGTTGTTTAGCTGAAATCGTAAGAATATACAAAGCTTTGTGATCGCGATCGCCAGATTTTGACCGGAATTTTCGTTTCAAAGATTCCATTTTTAAAGAATGATTCATAAAGAAAATTATTAATTATTATGTATATTTATGTTCTTCTTATGTTTCTTCAATGTAGACATGGAACTCATACCGTAGAATACTACATTTGAAGAAATAATTAATAACTTACGATTATTTTCGTATTATTTAATTAGATTATATAATGGACGTTAGTAGCAGTAGAATTAGTTTTGAAGCCATGATGGTTAATTACTTCTTTGTAAAACTAGAACAGGTAGGTACGTAATTTCTGTCGTGACTCTTAAGAGTTCAGTTAATTTTCGGCACTCTTGACTTATATGTGACGAATTCTGTGAAGTCTGACCCTCTTCATTACATTCGTCTTGGATTTGTTAATATGACATGGATATTCTTGACACAGACGTGAGTATATGGATAAACGTGATAATTTCCTGAATTACATATGCGCTCACGAATAAGATAAATTTTATAATATTCGTAAAAGGTAGAAAATCATATTTCGCTATAAACTACCTTTTTCTTAATAATATTTTGAAGACTAAATAACACATATAAGAAGTATGTAATGGTTTGGTATATAGTTTTGCAAGTTTTTATTTCAGTAACGTTACACTCACAACAATTATTTAAATAAATTTAAGATTAAAATAATTAATTAAAACTTATGATCTTTCATGGACCGTGAATAATATTTATAGAGCTCAATATCCAAAAAAGTTCCTAAGTTTTTAATTATTTATTTCATTAGATTATGTAATAGACGATCCCTAAAGCTACCTCTCCCCCCCCCCAAAAAAATGGACGTTAATTGTAGTAGAATTAAGATTAAAATCTGTTTATAATGAAGTATATTTTAAAGTTGAGCTGCATTTAATGACATGATCAGCTAATATTTTGCAGTTCATGTAAGTTCAAATTGACGAGTATGTTATTTATGGTGACCCATTTGGAGGCCCCTCAAGGAATGAGACCCGAGACCTACCATCCCCTCCGCCCTCGTCACAGATCTGTGACAAAAACCGAAAGCCCAAACCCCAAACCCCAAACGACAAAAACCCACAATCCCTTTACCTGCGTCGAGGAAAATACCCTGCGAAGTGGCACTAACAGGTAGTCCCCCCTTTCCTTATCTGTTGTGGTCATTTTTTTTTCCTTTATTCCCAAGTTCTATGTCTTAGTACATATTGCTATGAAATGAACCATTAATCTTACATTATTAAGTGACGACTCTTTTTTCTCGTATGGGATTTGACGAATAAAACATAATTCGAATCACACTTCTACGACGTCCCGTTCCCTAGATGGAATTCTTTCTTTTTTAAGGTTGAGTTGCCATTCAAAGCACAGACAAACGCAGCAAGAAATTAATTACACTGATTTAAATACCCAGGTGAATAGTCCAGACTTTCCTTATGTGTCAATTTTTTCCTATATTCCCAAGTTAAAGTTCTAGTTCATCTTGCTGTTAAATTAACTGATAATCTTACATTATTAAGTCACTGCACATTCTAATCCTGTGAGATTGACGAACAACCCAAAATATGAATCACAGCTCTACGACGTCACGTTCTCGAAATGTTAATCCTCCTTTTAATACAGTCACCATTTTTAAATAGACGAACGCTGGGAAGATATCTATAAAAACGCTACTCTATTCTGGAACAAAACATCAGTCCTCTGTGCTACGGCGTTCGACGATGAATTAAAGTACCTCATTGAGTTTATTTCAACTTATACCCTTAATTGACATGAAACTAATAATTGTTGGAGGATTTGAATGGTTATACGAGAAATAAAACTATTAATTATTTTAAATCTTAAAACAAAGGATATTGTCATTATTTATGTTCTCAATGAGAAATCTCATAATAGGGATAATGTATTTTATTTTTGTATCGGGAGAAAAACACTCGGAAAGGGATTGAGAGTATTCTGAATGTTAAAGTAGTTAATGAACTACACTACCGGTTACGCTGTGGAGTTATATTACTTTCGGTTATAATTAAGAGTGGACAGAAATTTAGAGTTCATTATATTAATTTTTTCTGCTGAAGTGCTGTCGGAAAACCCTTCAGTATTAAGACTTTTGATGGCAAATTTTCTTGAAAAATTCGCAAAAATTAATATTTAATAATAATAATAATAAAAATAATAAAAATAATAATAATAATATCTATTTAATGTTTTCTTATAAGCTAATAAAACGTGTGAAACACGAATGAAGAGATAACACTACTGTGGTACACAAAGTACCAGTAACTTGTCGATTATCTCAGTAACTAAGCATCGTAGAAATGTGATTCGAGTTTTATTTTACTCGTGTATCTTAGACAAGAAAAATGATACGTCACTTAGATATGTGAGATCAATGGTTATTTTTTTAGGAACTTGTAGTGGGAATTCTGAATAGGAAATGAATATAACCGTGGGGTCAGACTATTTACTTCACTCCTAGCCCGGAAGGGTATTCTACCCGACTTTTGGGGTTTTGTCGCTGTCAGATTTTGGGCCTTGGGGATTTTGTCTCGACACCCTCGTCACAGCCCCCACCCTGCCACCACCTTGATAAGCCACTGTTTGTACTAGCTCATTTCATAAGACAAGAGCAATGCAGAAGTTCCCTAGGGTCTTTGATCGGAATTGATGGGATGTTCAATTGCTTGCTTCTGGAGAGTAATCTAGTTTATTGTCCTTTGCGTCGTCGTACGCAGTTTGTAATTGCTTTTTTGACAAAAACTAAAAAATGTATTATAATGTATTCGCGAGGGAGGGGAGGGGACGTGACACGGCGGTCCTTCCGTCCCTGACAGTGAGATGAGTAATTTAGAGTATATGTAAGTTCAACTTTACATGTCTATAAAATTTTTGGTGACCCTCAGAATGAGGCCTGAATGAGACCGTCCCCTCTGCCCTCGCCTAGGTACGCCAGTTTCTACTGACTCGTTTCATAAGAACAGCGATTCGAAAGTGAACACATGTGTCAGTGTTCGTTGGGGAAGGGGGACGTGGCACGGTAGTCCATTGGTCCGTGATAGTGAGACACGCTCAATGCACTCCACGTGTGTCACGCACCTCAGACTGCTTCTTCAGATATGCGAAGGGAGAGATGGTAGAAGGGTCACATGTCCGATGTGTTCTTAGAGGCCAGAGAGGAGGGTGGGAATACAAGGACTCAATGAACCCATAACATAAGCGTCATCAAATTAACAATTTATTTTCTGGGTTTGAACCATATATATTTTACCACTACAAATTGAGACAAATTTGCCATTTGAGAGGTTTCGACATGAGGAAAAGACAGAAGGAACAGATAAGTGATATACTCCTATATCCTAAGGATTGTTCTGCCTCCTGGAATATAGTGCTTGGCATCTGTTCCGTGGGGTGGCATTGGAGAAAAGGAGAAAATGTAAAAACAATGTACCGCATACATGACTTTCGTGAGGGTAAAAGAAAATCTTGAAACGACTCTTCGAAACCCTTATTTCAGTTTGAGGTGATTTTACTCCCTAAAACCACCTCCCTCTTTTTAGACTACCCAATGGAAGGTACCAAGTACAACATTGCAGCTGAAAGAATAGCTACAAGCCTTTTTCGGTCTATTTTAAGAATTGGCTCCTTTTATCTTTCTCCGCAAGGAGTAGTTCTCGCCGTATAATGTGCCACCCACTTCGCTTTCTTGGAGAACATCATCAAACGAATCATGTTTTCTGGTGTTATGTTGTCTTCTAAGAACTGTTCGAGTTCTTGCCTCCCTTTGATGAAACAGTGGTATTTAAAGCAGGCCCATCTATATCTGGGCAGAATATTTTTTGTAGTATTTGCAAATGAGTAATGTAACATGCGATTGACGCTTATCTACATGGGGCTCGGTTTTCAGTAGTCACAGCTATATGAATTGGGACGCTAATCTGAAAAGCTACACTTTTTCTGACTCCACCTGAAATTGAACACGGGATGACTTGGTGAAGAGCAAGATCGCTACCACCTGAGGGCAAAGAGGACCGATGCATCTATCAAAAAAAGCGGTAGTATTTGTATGTCCGAAAGCATTCATGGCTCGCCTTTTCAGTTAGTGTTCCGATTCCCAGCGCTTTCTCTCATTCCATGGAATGTTGAGAGTGAGGGAATGCTTTTCCAGTGGGCCATCTTTTCGTGATCTCTATGATCCGCTACTCGTCGGTAAACGCAATGTACATTTTTATTACGTTTTTATAAACTATACTTTCAACATTGTCAATACATGACAATTATCTGTTGGTCAGGAAGTCGCTTGGTGGCTAGACCAGTACGCAGGAAGTAAAAACTTGAACTCGCACACTTCACGAAGAAGGCTTCTGCGGAATATACAGATGCACTGTGGGTTATTTGGATTTGATTGCCATAGGTGTGCAGAGCAGCGTAGAGCAGACGACGGTTGTCTGGAGTCTCCGACGGCTTTGCCTGGAAATTCGTGTATGTATGTAGTTTTCGTTTCGGCCAACTAAGGACCCGATGACGAGTGCTAGTAAGATCCTAGACATGTCGTAAAATATTTGGGGGGAACAGCGTCTAGATGGAATCCAGTATGCCGTTTCCGAGTGAGAACTTCGTGTCTATTTAGCAATAAACAATTGAGCATAAATTCTCAAATATTCCAATGACCAGTGTCGTAAATATTTTGTTCGCACCTTGGTTTAGGATATATCCCATAATGTTAAAAGATAATAATTGTATTTTGTAATTCTTGGAATGTGGCACTATATCTCTAGGTTACTCGTAATTTTGAGATTTTCTTTAGATAGATCGGTGTAGGAAATGGGAAAGATATTCTTTGAGTATTTATCTTAATTCTGGTATTAAGACACTTCACTTGTGCTGCCTAGACAGCTTTTAAGTAGCCTTACTTCTACCAATACGTTTGTGTCGATTATTAAAAGAATTTAAACAGAAGTGTCTGATGGAAATTTGCAGGGGCGTTATACTCCCTAAGGTACCGAAATGATGAACAATAGGGAAGTCATGTAAATAAATACATCTTATCTGCTTTACTAGATTTAATTGGGGCTTTAGTGCTCGCCAACCTCAAAGTTATTAGAACCCTTGCTTTACTAGAGTTGAAGCCTATGACTTGAGTAGTCTTCTTGCAGCACCATCATTTTTTTATCACAAGAGAGGGCTATATTGTTCGCACAGGGTAAGTGATACCTCATTATTTCCGTGTATATATTTGTGCAACAATAATATCCTATCCTTTATATTTTTTTGGAAATGTTTCTTTTGGAAGACGCGTTTTCTTCTGCATTTGGTATCCCTCAACGCAATAGGAGCATGGTCGTTCCACAGATTCTTCACCTAGTCGTATATTGCCTTCATTGTCAGTACAAACAAAACACATTGAAAAGTTCCAATAAATTGTAAAAATCCCTCGTCTCCTCCTTTGGGTAACTTGTCAGTGCAAGAAATCTTTTGGAAATAGGAAATGGAGTTCTAGAATAGGAAATGGAATAGAAAAGTGGAAATCTATAGTCTATGATAGACTTTGGGGTCGTGCATAAACCACGTTACGCATTCTAGAGAGTATAGGGGTCTTTGATATCTTACATAGTAATATGGCGGGTAGAAGGTTGTTACTCTTGGCGTTATATGACGCTAAGTTTAACAGGGCATGTTCTATAGGGCGCTTTTAAAATTAAAGTTTGTCGCGTTTATTTCTGTACTAAACCATTCAGTGAGAGCACAGAGCAATGAGGAATGGACAATAAAGAATATTACAATTACGGAAAGCAATAGAAACTTTTTCTTAACGGGGGGGGGGGGGGATTGCTGGCATTACATAATTATTAGAGATGAAGAGATAACTTTACAAGAACATCATGAAAGGGAGGGAATAATAATAGGAATTTTGTTACGTTATTTATGGATGGTCCCTTTTCAATGACATTGTTTCTTTTGTTTCTCTTTTTCATATTATATGGTAAATAATCAATAAACTTTATTGTCAAAAAGCAGTTGCGAAGTGCATGTGACCACGTGGGAGGTAATAAACTAAGTTACCCTTCGGAATCAAGCAAGGGACCATCCCATCAATTCCGATCAAGGGCATTGGCGGATTTAATATTTAAAACAGAAGTTCTTTAATAAATACGTACTGTTATCCATTTATTATTCCAAAATAAATTCTATATATTTGTGCAGTAAAAATTCGAGATTAATAAACAAAAGTATTAATGACATTCCCACCTAGGGAAAATCCGCCACTACCCGAAGGAAGACCGGAGAAAAACTCGGGCCAGGATGCTCTCCGAGAACATTCGTGACATTAACTTTTGTGTTCATTGAATTCTCGAAAGAAAAATTTAACCCACAGTTCTGTAAACATATCTTGTATGCAAGAAGATTGCTTCATTTTTCTGCGAGATGCGTATAAACCCGAGGTTCATCGTGCTACCTAGACATCGAGTCCGTACCACCATCTTTTACAGTATAACACTGTAAGATATTCAAGTAAGAAACTCGCCATTGCTATGCGTGTAGTGCGTGTGAAGGAATGATCGCTTTCCGAAGCTCGGCGTGAAGAATCTGAGAAGCATAGTAGTCGAGGTCGTTTGAGGGAATCCTCTGATGCTCTTCTACACAATGAGAAAGATCTATTGTCTTCGGAGGAAGGACGTCGGTTGCATTTTAAATAATGCTCAACGCCCCTTTGCTCAACACGACCTGAGCTTCACTTCTCTCCATGCTTGTACTACCAATGAAATGGAAAAATTGAAATCTACTTCCTTAACCTTTTTCGTTCTCTACACAACACTGTTTTATATAAATTCAAAAATCCTCCTGATGTACTTTTTCTGGAGTTTACTTTTTAAATTCTCTATCCGTTCTGACACCAATCGAAGAACGAAGGAAGAAGGAACGAACGAAATATTTTTTGTAGTTTGTGGATTTGGATTGTATCAGTTTGCGACTCATTAAGTAAAGATGGAATATAAGAAATCAACTATCATAGATAAATAAATTATAAAGTTTTCTGTTGGTACGTTAAATATTCTATTTACAATTTGTTTATACCTGACGACGACTGCGATCTCGAGTAGAAACTTTGTCTACCAGTAAAACACGATAAAATATATTGTGATTTTCAAAAAAAGGTTGTCAGTTATAATTTATTTATTTATGTTGATTTTATAATAGTCGTAAATAGTTGAATTAAGAAACATAAATAGTACCACTGGAAATGGTTTAGAACGGAATAAGTTAGGCCCCAGACAGAGATCTCATTACACTGAGAGAAATGGAACGATACTTCTGAATCGAATATACCTAGACTTTTTCTGTAGTACAGATACTAGTTCACAATTACATGAAGAAGGTTTCCAGATAGCGGGCAGTAAAAATGGCATTGGTTAGTGGGGGAGGAAGATTTAAAATTATAGACCTTTCCTAAAAAACCGTGTTAAAGACTAATATGCACACTCAAATCCATTTCTTTTTTCTAGTTTTTACTCGTTCTTCATTTTGATCCCTCGCTTCTTTAAGTTTCAATTCTTGTTCTCCTGTATCAAAACTTTTCCCTGCTATTTCCTTCATCTCTTTCTATTACTCTTTAGACCCATTACCCTATCTTCGGTTTCTTCTTAACTGTTTCTTTAATTTCGATTTCAGTATCTTTCTCTACTTGTTAACTTACCCTTTTCCTGTTTATTGGGTACAATTATCAATAATTCCTTTGCTGCCGTTGCCCGTGTTGTTTGCTCCCCACAAAATTTATTGTTTCATACCAAACTTGTGAGTTTGAGAATTAACCGAGTCGTAATACAACCATTACTCTCGGAATACCACTATAAATTCTTTCTAAAACAATGACGTGCTTAAGAAACGGGTTGCGTTTCTCCGAAGACTGGAGAATGCAACCCATGCTATGGTAGAAAAACTTTGTTGTATTCAGTGTATATACTTAGAATAAGAGAATTATTTCTGAAATCATTAATTTTTGCGTGTAAGATCTAAAAAAAATACTTTTTCAGTTACTATTTTTTATGAATGCATTTCAGAAATTTTTGCAACGCTTCTCTTTAATGCATATAAAATCAGTGTAAAAACCTCCACTCATTATCAAGTTGTTAAGGAATTCGATGAGTGAACACAAATAAATACTGCAACTATTCTGCTTTGACAGACACTCACGCGATGGACAAATACTTGACACGCCAACTCATTGAAATTATTCGTGTCCTCTGGATATTCTATCTCTCTACATTACACACGCAGTATTCTTTCAATATCTTGACAAGAATATCATGATCATAAGAAGGAATGACCCATGATCATGTGAAGGTTTTGCAAGATAATTCATTCGCAAAACCAATTGATAAACAACAGAATTTTCGTAGAGTGATTTCATCATTACAATCAAGGATTAATTACGTCACACGTATCCACGTCTTGAAAGGAATGAAAAGTCCTGTGTCCAATGACACCCCAAGGACACCCCTTAACTCCTTATCAGGTTGGTATTATTCCAGCTCAAGAATGATAAATCATTCAAGATAATTTCTTTAAGGAACAAACACAGAGAAGTTAATAGAGTTTCGACCTTTACTGCTCGTGCGTGAAATGATTAGTTGAATGTGTCTTTTCACAGCGAATAAATAAAGTGTTATTTTTTTCGAATCTATGAACTATTTTCGTATAACAGGTATGTGTTTCTGTGTTTTCTGCATGTGATATGAATTTACTGCAGTGGGTACAAGCTGTCTCAATACAAGAGACCCTGCCTCAATGCTCTGCGCGGAGTCGTCGGTCAGGAGAAAGAAAAGTGCGCAGTGTTGCTTCGGGCGCTTTCAGCGATCGCGGAGTTCGCAAACCTCTCGTTGCGATCGCACGAACTGGACTTGTGGTCGCACCGATGCGTTTGGCTGAAAAGCAATTTAGTTTTTGCGTGGATTTTGTAGGAGATACAGCCGGTGTTCGTTGATTAGTATAATACGATTTTAGTAAACAAGAAATAGTAGTTCAAAACAACATAGATCTTGTATCCCGTTGGTGTGAGATCTAAAGAGAAAGATATCTTTGTATTTATTCAAATCAATCCAAAAAAATCATATTCTCTTACAATTTTGAAATGAAGTCAATGTTTTACGTAGAAAATTTCATTGTTCGAAAATAATGAATTATTATGCAAATTCGCCTACAAAAGCGTCGAATCTTATTAGCATGGACAAAAGAAAGTTTATTAATTTTTGTAATATATACTTGACTCCTTTGCCCAACGTACTGAAAATGAACTGTGTCGAATCTGTGATACCAAAAGTACTTGTTTTTTCATCGGACAATCGGATTGTTATTTGTTATCCTGTTTCTTAACATAGTGCTTTAATCCAAGATTATATTGGCACAGACATGATCATGGAAATACTCTCATTCCAGAACTTTTTTGTCTTAAACTTGAATGATATTTTTTGTTGGATGCTTTCTTCTTGTCACCAATGTAGACTAATTTCAATTGCGTGTCTTTGTTTGCAATAAATTATTCGTTGTAAAAGTGTATGAAACCAATTTTGTTAATGAATTTTGAGATTTTCCTTCTGTAAGTCGTCATAGAATTCCTGTATCTTTATTAACTATTTTCTATACCGCACATATTGAAAGTCAATTTCTTCAAAAATAAAATATTATTTACATTTAAGTTCTACGGTTTTGATACAATATATTCAGAACTAACAGTTTATATTAATTTTAAATTTCCATCTAATGCCACAATCCATGTTAAGTCAACTCGATAACAATCTTGTCCCACGTTGACTTGAAGGTCACTAAATACGGGAGCCCCAATTCTTCAACATTATTGAATTATAATTCACGTCAGCTCTACCTTTTTATCAGACGTTACTAGTAACCATTTTACGTTCAATTAACTCTGCATTAATGACATTGCCCAATAAAAGTCTACTATACGTAACAATCTCTTATAACCTTCTTTATGCATGTTCTCTTGTCACTCACTGTCTTCTAACTTCGTGTATTAAAAAAGTACTTTATTCTCTACAAGGCATACAGCATTGCTTGAGAGAAGTATTTGCCTTATTTAAGGCTAAATGTCCCTACAGTTTAGTATGAATAAAAATCCAGAGATGGCAAAACTTCTGAAGTCAATTTTGCTCCCCGTTTTTGTCCTGAACGGATTCACATAATTTAATGTGGTAACGAATGCTCTTACCGACAAAAAATCGCTAACAATGAAAAGTGGTCACACAAACAGTGGATTTTATCATAGTACGAATAACTATATCGTTTCAATAAAGGACATCAATAAAACAAAATTTTAACGAATCCCACAATCACCAAAATAGAGGTTGATTCACTCCCACAGGTTGAACCTTTGGGAAAGGGAGGTGTCAAAGCAGTACCTCTATGAAGAGGGGAGTGGGAAGATGAACAATATCTCACATCTCGCACTTCTTACCAAGATTGCGACGACATTTACAAGATAAATTCGAATATGACTGCACTAATCCTAAAAAAAAACGTCGTTTTCTTGTAGAACAAGTGCAATTTTTTTTATGTAAATTTTTTTAAGTTTTAATCTTTTTAATTTTTTATACTAATGGTCAGAAAATTACAAATCCTAGTTACTTAGAATTCCACGGTATATTTAAACATTCTCATTCATTTTGAATGAATTCCCATTAACCGTTCTTGAAAAATCCCGGGAGGAAACATAGTTTATATCGAAGCGCAACGTGGTGTCGCTATGAGGAACTACAATGGGTATGTATATTTATCCTTAAATAAAATAAGACTCCTTCGTTTCGATTTGTTGAGCTCTTGCCATTGTCACATTACTCTACCTTTGAAAATTACGTTTTGTCATTCTATTTGTTGCCTATCAACTTGTGAATATTTGAAAATACTCTCACAATATCTCTTATCTGGTTTTATATACTTTCATTATGCTCCAATATTCAATTTGCCCAAATAAAATTTTTGCTCTGTACCTAAAATTTTCCCAATTCAGTGATAGCATTTATATGTCTTATTTATCAAATATCGAGATGTACTTGCCTTTTTAAACATTTGCAAAATTACACATTTTTGAAAAGGCAAAAAATACCGCTGTACCAAAATACTGATTCCCAATTACCTCATTCACAGGAAGTGATACTTGTATTGCTATTCATAGATGAAAAGTATGATACAATAGGAGCTCGTTACCTTAATCCGACTGTATGATTAGATATCATCGACGCATCGGCAGTATCCAAAATCCAGCATCTTTTTTATTCTTTTCGTATGGATTCGTTCGTGTGTTGTCAACGTTAGTATTTTTATCTAGAGTGATTTAACCTTGGTATTGTAATTAAAACTATGAACATCTGCCAAAATTGCTAATAGGTGCGATTAGATCCACGTGTTAATTTTTGTTACCGCTGTTCTATTGTGTGTCAATTGTATTCCTATTCAGTTTTTATATTATTAGTTGGGCCTACTGTGGTCAAGCCTCCTGACACTTTCCTCATTATTCCCCGATCTGTGAAGGCTGTTGACGTATATACTGTGCCATGAGTACGCGGAGACGTGAAAGGTGGTCCTCGCTATAAAAAAAATTAAAAAAATTAAAATTTGAACTTAAATGCACTATAATTATTTACAACAAATATATCAATAATGGGGTCAGCGTAGATCAATGGGTAGAGCGCTGAGCTGCTCGCTGGACGGCCGGGGTTCGATTCTCGGTAAGAAGCGGAAATTGTCATCAACGTCCATACTGAATCCCATGCCTACTCAACGTGCCGTAAACAGAGTACCGGGTCTTTCACGGGGTTAAACCGTCGGAAGCGAGACGCTAGCCACTTCTCCTTCTTATGCTGAGGCCAAGAAATTGCGGAGCTCCATCTTACGTGAACCCAATGGGCACACCTTCGGGCCGGTAGTAGGACAGTTTGACTTAATTTGACATAAATAATTGCCGTGCTTCTTGTTTAATGCAACTCAAATTTGAAATACAATTTCAAAATTACAATTGCAATTTTTTTTCGTACATAAACATGACTAGTCTTATTAGGTGTAGGGACGCGAATGATACAATATAATACTATGTATCTTCCAATTTCTTACTTTATAACAACGGACACATGCATATACCCGGTCATATCATCAGCATCTGGAAGTGGTGCCATTGCCACCGTATCCATTGCCATGCAGATCCTCGCCCCCGCGCGAACAGCGAACAGCGAACAGCGGACGAGGGCCTACACGTCGTAAATAACAGCGTAAAAGCCCAACGTAGTCGCGCACACGAACGTAGCAACACGTGGTGAGCGACGCGACGTTCGCTCGGTCTTCTCTCCACGCGAGCGGTTTTTTTATTTTGTCTTCTCTTCTTCTTCCCCGCCCCTCTCTCTCTC
>NNCF01126527.1:1000827-1031599 GCA_002313205.1 Laupala kohalensis
TATGTGTGTGTGTATAAATAATTTATTTAGATAATATTTTGATGAAATTAATTAAATTAAATCGATGAAATTGAAATCAATTTTTGATTCCATATCCCCCAAGAAAAACTTTTCTTTTTTGTACTGATCCAAATAATTCTGTAAATTATTTTGTTTCTGAGTATTGTAATGATAAATATTTTTGACCGATCAATCTTGCAGTACGTCAGAGTATCGGACTGCAATTCCGAGTTCCCAAAAACCGGAACAAGTCACACTGCGTATCTGCTCCATACTGTCTCCGATCAGTAGCTGTATATAATCAAATGATAGAAACAATTACCGGAATGGTATTGCATATGAAGATATTTGACAACAACATTAAATATATAACTTTTAATCACTGCGACATCATGAAATGGAATATTTGAATCTGAATACCTCGTTTGTTTCTAACTTGGACAAACTGAATATATAAGATAAGAGTTAATATAAAGAACGATTTAAAGGAGGAGGAGAGAGAAAATGCAAAGGGTATAGTCCTTTCCCTCCTTTCATTTGTAATTGCATCCCTTTTTTTCTCTCGTACTACGATGCCCACTGGTCTACTACAAGGACGTTATTTATTTTCTTCGGAAAAAAAAGAAAAAACAGAACTACGATCTTGCCAATGGCGGATCAGTTCGCGGTACGCTTGCTCTGTTCCACTGAGGGCGGTGACCTTCGCGCGTAATAAAGTAGAAGGTAATAGCCAATGCAGTAAGGACACATATTCCTAAATCTGGTATAGGAGTTTATTCGACTAATTTATCCTGTCCATGGCGATGGATTTCCTTGAAATATGGGTGGTGACATTAAAGGAGTCAAGTTCACATCCTTAGTTCCGTAGTAATGTTCTAAAGACTTGGCGATAGTATCGACCCTGAGGGCAAAGAAAGTGGTGACAGTTGGGCAAACGGTTGGGGGCGACGTTGGTGGAAGGCGTCGTCGTCGTTGGCGTGGGGGTCACGGGGGACAGATCCCCGCCCGCCTGCCCGGCACAAGGCCCTGGTCATCCACCCCTCATCTGGGTCCAAGCGCAAGCGCAACGCTGCGTTGCCAAGCGCCATCTCCTCCGAAGCTCAAGGCCACCGTCTCGGAAGCCTACAAGCCGCAAGCACCGGGTTCCACTCCGCTCCACCCACTCCCCTCGCAGTGTAAACACAGCGCGAAGTGGCAACGTTGTGTCGCTCAGCTGATGCATCCTTCTTCTCCTCCTACTCCTCCTCCTCTCCTTCCTCCCCCGTCGCCCCCAGGCCGTGCGCCCGTCTCCACACACCTGCAGCTGAAGCGGGAGCGCCTGCCAGCGCGGCAGACACCCACTGCCTCGCAAGTGGTGCACTCCCAACACAGTTTGTTTACATCGGCTTTAGCACAGGTTGGGAACTTATACTACAAAAAAGGTGGATTTTAGCAATGTTTATACAAATTAAGACATTCTTAAATACGTAAACCTCTTCTTCATCTATTTACCTTGTCTCTAATCATATTTTAAATAAAATATTTTGGTATTATAATTATAATACTGTTTTTTAAAACTTTAATATATTCTTATAATTTTATTGATACGACGAAATTTGTTCACATTGACTTTCGCAATTGTGCGAAAGTTTATACCACGTAGAATGTTACAAAGTTTTGACTCATTAAAATTTTCTTAAATTGGCATAATCTTTTCGTAAATCAATTATTATTTTCTCCGTCTTTCTTCTACATTCAATTTACTCTTAGATCAAATGTTGCTGTTATTTAGGTAACTGTTGGTTTTAGATCAGATGATTTGATATACCGATAATATCTAATTTCTGAAATTTCATTGTGCTCTTATAAATTTGTGGAAAATTACGGCTGTTTGATAATTTTTAATATATTAAGTTGTTGAACATTATGGTATCCAGTTTATTATAGTTGTTCATGTTCATTATGTTCATCTTGTAACAGTACTATGTTCTTATTCTTCAAAAACTATGTGAGAAAGGAATTGGTATCAACACACATGTGATATTATACCAAAAAGTTGGTAATTTTGTAGAATTACTATTAAATTCCAGCTATTATGTTCCCAGTGATTATTTGCACAACTATTGAAGAACTTTTATTTTCTCGACGCATGCAACGTCTATCCAATAACAAAATATGGTTTATCGCCAGGTTCTGCTTCATTAATTTAATATTTTATCAGACTGTTTCACAGAGGATGAAATTAGGAAATTATTCCTCTTCCGTCCCCTCCCCGAAACACTGACTAATGACGAGTATGTTCTCTTAGGTTAGTGCTGTATAAATCCAATGACTGAAATAATCAAATATATAGTTTCGATGAGTGTATGTTGCAAAATATATGTAATAGAAAATTTTAAAATTAGATAGAAATATGTAATTTGTTAAAGTTGTTAAGATATTTTAAAGATTATTTTCTACTCCCTTCTCTTCGGTTCTTTCCTGGTTCAGCAACTGTTTACCATTAACTTTCTTTAATTATTCGTTAATTATTTGATAGGTGCCCTCCAGAAATATATATTTTCCCATTTCTTATTACACCGTCAATGTCACTCAATCAAGCAAAATATTCAAGATTATTGTCTGCGGTGATACTTTTCGCTCCGTAGTAATACAGAGCCGTACACGTATTTAGTCTGTACAATTCTCTACGGAAATAAGTGAATTTTCCAGCTGGGTTTCCTTACTTGTTCCAGAAAAATGTTGGTTCATTTGTCCAACCTCTCCTTCCTCCCTCAAAATTTTGGCTGCATGGAAGGTCTCATTACCTGAACCTCACCACACCAAAAGTTCAGATATGAAATGGTACATAAAATATACCATTAGTGAGAAGAAGACGCGAGGGGCTGAAGTCCCTTTCACAATTTTAAACTATAAAAGATTAAGTTATGTTGTAAATAATATTTGTGAAAACCCGAAATATCAGTTCCTCGAATATCAACACCATATTCTGCAACTTTCGCATTATTGTAACATAAAACAAGAAAATTAATGTTTATATTAATTAAAAATCTCTGGGGTAAAATTTGTTTTAAATAAAGAGTAAAAACAATATTTTGTTAAGAATTCTCTTTTTATACTGTATTATTGTGCGTAGCCCCCATTAATTTGCCGAGAATATCATTATCGTGTAAATATCTTCCATTGCTAAATGATTTTCTTCGTCGATTTTTGTTTCCAAAGCAGTACCAACGTGATAACAGCACTGGAACTGACACGTGCGTGAGCAGGCGAGTCCTTGAACAACGCACTTCCACTGCCACCGCCTTTGCTGCCCAAGCGTCCTGCTCTAGGCGCAGTTCTTTTGTCCTTGATCCCTCAGCAACTCGTTATGTTGCTACTGCCGCAGCTTCCATCCACCAATGCTAGCGCCAGTAGCGGTCTGCCTCTGATTGGTTGAAATGATGCGGAAACAAACTCCTGGAATTGATTTAATAGCTGACATGCGACGATCTTAGAGGTGGTTAAATGTTTTTTAAAACTATATTCATATTTAGTGTTTGGTTCGAACCTCGTCCATCGTGAAATACTGTTGAAGTGAGTCTTAAAAGTAATTGCTCGTTTACGTCACTACAGAATGTCATTAAAATACACCATTTTATTTCTCCGCTTATAATCTTACTTCCCTTATACCGAGATTTTTGCTAGGACCTTAACGTAGTAAAAGTTTTTGTGGAGAAGATTTTACACGTTTTTCACTAGAGAGGGCATTTGTAAATTACTCTTGTACATAAAGAATATGTAAAAATCTATTTTAAGAAAGACGATTTGCTATAGAGCAAAATTATGTATTAAAATGTGTATTATGATGAGAAAACACTATATGGATAAACGACGGTTGGATAAGGAAGGTTTTACTGCATTGCAATATTCTTCGATTAGTTTGGATTTAAGGGAGTAGTTCTTTATTTGTATTATATTGCATCTTCATTGTTTCAGGGAAATAATTTGCGATCTTTGGAACGTATTTCGTCCATACCTGAAGCAGAATGTTTCAGATGAAACACGCGTGCTCTTCCATGAGCTTTTGCATCTTGCACCAGCTGTGTCCTCCTCAACTTTCCCCTCCCTCTTTTTCTCCTTGCACCCTCGTAACACCCTCCCCCCACCAACTACTCTCTCGGATTTCTCCGGCCGCAGTACCCTGACATCGCCACTGCTCTCGTCTCAGAAGTACACTCGATTCCGGAAGAAAATGGTAACATACATTATCCGCAAATTTATTGTAAATTGTGTGAATAAACTCTTAGTCACTAGTGTTTTTGAACTAAGGATATACAAAAGAAAGTATTCGATATCATTGACTGTTGCAGTATAAAAACGCCGGTATTAATGTCGTGCTGTTCATTCTTCATGTTAGTTTAAACATTTGAACTATAATATAAATTATACTATCGACGGAATAAATATAAAATTACTACTTAAAATTAGTTATACAAAGAAGTATTATCTTAATTCTGGTTGCTATTGTCGTCCTCATTAGACCCGTATTTAAATGAAAGAGATTTACATTCACACATTGAAATAACTCTACACTTTGATACCTCATTTCCAATGAGTGAATAGAAATAATTTTGAAGATATATTTTTCCCGCTTCAGTATCCAATCAAGTAAGTATGGTTGTTTCATATGACACAGAGTTGAAATATTTCATATTAGGAACAAGAATACACTAGAACAAAGCATAATGTTTTCTCCTTTTGGTAGGATTAATATGTTCAGGGTTAAATGTAGTGAGATCCTAGCGTAATACGCTACCGCCTTAACATTTATGGAAATAAAATATTGGACTGAAATTCTTGAGGTCAGTTCAAAACAAAATATACTCGTTTTCAGCTCTTGATATATATCGAAACGAATGTAAGGCTAAGTATAAAAAACATCGTGCGAAAATACAAGTTTATTTTTATGATAAATTTCGTTGCGATTGGTCAAATTAAATCGCGAGATCTCACAGTATTCCACTGATGACATCGCGCCTAGTAGTCGTGCATAATGACCGATGTAGCAATAATCTTATTGTATGTTAAGTCACTGCACACTGCACTTCAATTTTGAACCACACGATTTAGTATTTGAATTTTTGATCTTTTAATTGTAAGAGTAAACTCGGTCTTCCAGAATGCGTATCCCTTTTCCTGGAGCGATGAGTGTATTAGAAGGTTGTAGTGCTTTGTTTTTCAGATCCACTTTCGCGCCCTCCGCCCCTTCGTCCTTAAACAGGTCTCGGCCTGTCCGCCCTCAAGGTATCGATGCCCAGGTGGGAAGCCCGCCCTCTAGATTCGTCTGAGATCCTGCAGATATTTCCATAAAAGCTTGGAAAACCTGTCAGAGAACCAGGTGTGGAACTTCTCTGTTTCCCGTTGTTGACTGCTGCCCTCGGTGAAATACTACGTTTAAGCGATTTTTTGAGATATTTGTTTTAAAAGAAATGTCGGTATTGGCGGAATATCTGATAAATTATTTCTGTTGGCGTTTAAATTATGTGCTCAAATACTCAATTTTGTGTTCAGTAATAAATAATTTGAAAATCAATATTTTTTATCGTTTAACGTAAAATAAAACAAAAAACTATTGTAACAAATATTTAATTTGTTTATGATGAACCATTAATGAAAAAGGGGTAATTACACCAACTATCTTGAACAAAATGTGTGTTTTTTACGAAGGATTATTGTGTGATTCTCGACAAAATACGGTCGAACCCATGACCTTGCTAGAAAATCATCTCATGTTTAATCATTTTATTTTGATTAAATTAAAACCCTATTAAAATCTTCACGTATTGAGCAACGAAGTAATTAAGGTAAGTGATCAAGTCATGTCCATGTTCTTTATTCCAGTAAAGTTGGTATAATAGGTGTGGAGATAATTTTGAAATTGAAATTGGTACCACTGAGTACAGCCGCGCAATTTAAAAGAACCCTTTCATTTTAATTTATGTTACAATCGGCGCTCCATCGTGGGAACTTCAAATTCATTCAAAATTCATTTTTATGTTACAACTGGCGCTTCGATGTGAGGTCATTTTCCATTTAAATCATTTATTTATGTTATAATACATGTTTGCTGTTATATGGGTCAGTAAGTCTTATAGGTTATTTTCTGTTGAACGTGAATATGATACCGTGTGCGTGTAAATTGTGCCTCGTCACGTCACTTGTATTTCAACCGTTGTTCACGTTTTTCGTACAACAATTAGATGCGGATTTGATGTACAGAATTTTCAAATCCCGATCATTTTCAAATATTGCGCGGGAACGTGGAAGTATGTTGTTACCGAAAATAGAAAACTGAAAAAAAAATTCGTTGTGCAATTTTCTTTAACTTGATCGAAGAGAAAGAGAAGGTTCATGAGATTTTCGAATTCGCGAAAGAAATTATCATAATGTACTTATAATAAATTTATAGAAGTGACATTAAAATCATTAAATTAACAATATTTTATGTTAGTACACATTTTATGTAAGTATATTAAAATTTTTGTTTATAAAATGAATGTAATGTATTCATTTACGGATGAATTACTTCCTTAAGTTATTTTTTATGTTAACCATTTTGTATACTGTAGTACAGTGCTCTCTCTATAAAGATATCCAAGACGCTGAACATTTTCATCGATATAGAGAGAAACCGTTGTATATAGAGAAATTGAATCGGTTTAAAAATATAGTAATACCATAAACTCATATAGCAAAAATTTATTACATGAAATATTACAATTATTTACTTACATAAAACATAATTATTTACTTTCATTAAATTTGAAAATAGGTATTTTTTTCTGCTGTACCTAAATATTTTTCTTTACGACACTGCTATATTTCTACTCTATTTGCATTTATGGAAGAAGTATGTCATTCTTGTTTGCCTTCTCTTTCCCTACAAAGCGCTGACCTGACTTACAAGTTAGTCCTAAAGCTGGAAAAAGCTCAAGCGACATACGCTTGAATAGAAACGAAAGACTGAAATACCATCGTTGTAAAAGGAGGTATCGGTATACAGAAAGAATNTACTTTCATTAAATTTGAAAATAGGTATTTTTTTCTGCTGTACCTAAATATTTTTCTTTACGACACTCTGCTATATTTCTACTCTATTTGCATTTATGGAAGAAGTATGTCATTCTTGTTTGCCTTCTCTTTCCCTACAAAGCGCTGACCTGACTTACAAGTTAGTCCTAAAGCTGGAAAAAGCTCAAGCGACATACGCTTGAATAGAAACGAAAGACTGAAATACCATCGTTGTAAAAGGAGGTATCGGTATACAGAAAGAATGAATACATTACTGTAATGGAAAACCAAATAGTACTCGTTCTTTTCATCGTTACCGGTAAATTATCGTTGTAGGAAAAATCGTTATAAAGAGAGACTACTATAATTCGTATCGTATTATAGAATCTGTTTTTATTTTCACAAAGGTGTATTGAAAGAGCGGAATTCATCATCATTCCCTTAATCACGTGAGCCACCTTTGGAATGCTTGTCCAAAGTTCGCCGCAGCATTATGGTATGGAGAACGAAACCCCTAACGAACTGAAACGTCATGTTTGGCACATAAAATACAAAACATCCTTAATATTCAAACGTCGTAAATTCGTTATTCCTCTCACTCTGACGGATTTGATTGCGAAATATATTTTGCGCTCGCTTCCCATCACAAGTTGATCAGACAGCTGCAACGCGACTAGACAATCTCTGTGAAGATGATGCCATGGCTTACCGCTGGGAGCTCTTCGGTTGTCTCCCAAGTGGCAGAGTGTTCGTTACGTAACGTCGCGATCATGACTGGCGGTTCACGCGAGTGACCTCTTGCTACTCGGAGATGGAGGGAATGATTATCTGCCATCAAGTGGATATGAGATGTGAACGTTTAAAGACCATTTAGAATATTGACGCTGATCAATGGTTTGTGACTGTGTCTTATTAGTTGATAAATTAATGCAAATCTCGTAGATTCTGTTTCGATAGTAGCTTAAGATAGTTGAGGATTGTATATCGGTATACTAGATAACCAGTAAGTAAATGAAGGAATACTTCTGATGGGTAAAATTCACGTTGACTGACCTTACATTGAAATCGTCTTCCAATAACAAACCTTTAGAGATAATAGAGAGAATTTGAAGAAAAAAAAAAAGATAATTTATGGACGTTAGGATCTTGTTATAGTTCGCCACCGTGCTAATCTATACCATTTTATAGACATTTATCAAACTTGGAGTATTTGTGTGGAACAACTAAGATCATACCATAGACATGGTACGATGGAAGTTTTACAATGAAGTGAGGAATTGACGGATACGTGGGATTAAATCTTTAGCGCTCACTGTTACAAACTCATTAGTATAGTAATAGAGAATCCCCTGATCATCATAAAACTTTATGGAAAAACTTAAATTTTCGGTAAAAAATTAAGTGAAGTGCATGATAAAAATCCTCATAGGATCAAAATATACAATTTGATGTGCTTGTTTCGCTTCCAGAACTTCGGAATACCGTGTTATAAAATGACAAAATCAAATGTGCCAAAAATCCTATAAAGTATGTACTCGTAGTATTCAGAGACAATGTGACACACAAATGCATAACCATGTATCTCACTACATTAGATGCAGTGGATAAGGTGGGAAAGATGTGGACAAGTCAGCATCCAGATCCTCAGGTCTTTCTAGTAGGCGTCTCTGGGGATTTCCCGATTGAAACACCGGTTTCTACGATAACGGAGTTGCTCTGTGGGGAGGGGGCGGGGCTCGCGAGCAGAGGTAGAGAGACGATGGGGTGAGACTTGTGGACTGAAGTTGGAACCTACGCACTGCTTCGAGTTAGGGAAGGAGAGGGGAAGCCTGTCCAAGTCATGTTATTCTGATATTATTTACTGCCTCCTGCTGAAGAAGCTGGACTCTCGACGTTAGATCAAATGCATTGTTCTTGTTCTCAAAGTTCAAGCTGTCTTGAATCCTGAATGTCTGTTCACAAAATTTTTATTTTTAAATGTTTTATTTGCTACTGATTTTGTTTTTGTTGATGTCTTTTTCAAATTTTTATTCGATCGTTTCTAGTTTCAAGTTCAAAGTCATAACGTCTTCCCAGAAAAATCCAACTTTTGTCCTCGAGATTTTACTAGAATTATGATTAGATAAATAAAAACATCTTAATAATAATAACACACAAATCGCATAACCAAAACAAAATTTCCACGAATCTTGTTTTATTAAAAATTGAAATGTTTAATTATCTGAAATCATTGTAGCTAAACAGTAATTATATTTAAATGGCATCAATGCAAATAATATAACTTATTGTCGTGATACTAAGTATGAAATTATATTTAGAGTTCTATTTTTTTCTGACGCAAAATATCCCATCAACAAAATGGTTGCAGAATAATTATGTTCAAAGGTTTACCTTACTCCCTCGTTAATTTGCGTGAAGATGCAGATTTTATGAGACAGGCAGGTCATTATACACCCCATTTCTGATTTTGCCGAATATTTATGGTGGTTTCTTCTAATGATTTTAGAAGACACCTAAATTTTTTCCCCACAAATTTTTCTTTGTGATCCACAAAAATTCCTAAAGCGGGTCGCGACCCAGTATTTTTCTCAAATCGACTTTTTTCTGTATTCTATTATCTCAGTGCATTCATTGAGCATCAGCCAAAGTAATTCTTGTTATTACATCATGACCTTAAGTAGCTAAATTGAATTATTTTGTAAATTTCATGGCTGACCTTCAATGCAACCTGGCAGGGTTCGGCAAAGTTTGTCACAGAAAGTGAAAAAACGCCATATCTGAGACCTCATGGACCCATGCACTGAGGGTCAGCCACAGTTTTGGGGTTTAACTTATGTAGTACTACTCAGTATTAACTTAATTAGCTCATTTATTGCATGGCTCAACCTCAGTGCTGCCGAAAAATAGCTACTTTTGTATCTAACAAAACAAAAAAAGTTCTTTTGGTGACCTTGTATTTCAGTGCACTGATGGTCAATGTGGAACTTGATAATTGCATTTCGTAGTATGAGATCTGTCTTTTAACGGACAATTGACAGAAATTGGCTAGTGGCCATGCAAGCACATAGGGCTTACTATAAGACATTGTGGAAATGGAAAATATGGTAAAGCAAACATTTAGCTGTATAGTAGGTCTATAACCTATTCACTATATGTCATGTTTTATTTTATTTTATGTGTGACTAGTCAGTAGGCAACCATATCCCTTTTTTACAATGTCATAATTTTACTTGTAACATAAGCAATAAAAAATAACATTGTAATTGTTAGCAATCATATTCAGAAAAATAATTTTCCGTGCAATGATGTAAACTCCAGAATTGAAAAACGAGTCAAAAACAATGTTCATCATTTTGGTAAAAACATTTTTATTGAACACCTTTAAAAAAGATAGTTAAAAATACTATTTTATGTTTTTACCGTAACGATAAACATTGTTGTTTACTCTTTTCCAACTATAATATATGGGGTAAAACATAAAATATTTATTATAACAGCCTATTTTTTCAGAAATTCTTTTGATTACAGCACTTAACTTTCAGATTCTAGTAAATCGCATCTGAAACAAATAAAGAATTTTGTAATTCAGAATAATAATGTGAATGGATCTTAATTCTCATTCATTCTGTGGCATTTAAATGGTTTATAGTCATTAACTATAATCCTGCCCATAACTCATTTTTCCTTTGTCAAAAACCACTGCTACTCAAAAAAAATTAAGAACTAAGTTGTTCTGCGTGAGGCAGAGAAAGGGAAGTAGCACGTATATTAAAAATATAGTGCGTACGACGAGAGGAACAAACAAACCTTTTTTGCAAAATAATCATTGGTTAATTTTGGCAAGTTTGAATAGATTAATACCTCGAAAAAAAACGAAATAAAAACGCCTAAATATTAGCGAGTTATAAAGTTGATATTTAGTTCTACGGTTTATAGTAGAAAGAAAAAAAAATCTCGCGTGTTGATATACAATTGGGATAAAATGACGACACGGGATGGACGTGCGTTTTTCGACAATGTGATAAGTCAAACTAACAAAATAATAGAGGGTAAGCTTTCGAGGAACACCAAGACCAAGGTTGTAGATGTAGGAGGGTGTAGGANACAATGTGCTAAGTCAAACTAACAAAATAATAGAGGGTAAGCTTTCGAGGAACACCAAGACCAAGGTTGTAGATGTAGGAGGGTGTAGGAGGAAGAAGGTAGGCCGGTGCATTGCAGGTGGGTCTTTTTGGGGAATGGGAGGAGAGGAGAGCGGGGGAAGGAGGTGGTGCTGCAGAGAGAGGAGTGCAGTCGTCAGCGGGCGACGGGTAGTGATCGGGATGGGAGAGAGAGAGAGAGAGAGAGAGAAAGATGTGCCTCGACGCGCTACAGCCTGTCTCGCAAGTGGCAGCACATAAACAATGTTTGTTTACATCCGATGCCTCTGTAGAGGTTCACAACAGCGACAGGACTGGCGGCGCTACACGGGCTGTCGGAAGAAGGGGAGATAGTCAGTCCAAGGACCTGCCCACGGCGGCCTGAAGTCGGGAAGGTTTCATCAAACTTATGTAACTACTGTCGGGATGTAATCAATACTAAAAAGAAGAGAAATAAACTACATAAATTATAATTCGATATTGTATTGGCTTCGACATTTTCGCTGTATTCATTTTAGAGATAAAAATCGAACTTCTTTCACAACATATTGTCTTACGATTTCCTACAACAGAAAATGTAAAAAAAGTATTTTACGCACAAAGATGAAGATATAAATGAATATAATTATTGAACAGGTATCTCATCAACTTTCTGTTTAAACGGCACGAAGTATTAGATGTTGAATTCACATAATACATCTGTACTGTCAATCTTATGTTTCAAACCCAAAGCTTTATAAAGAAAATGAGAAAATTTACGTTTCATTCCTCGTAAATTTGCTATTGAACCAAAACAAAATCTTACACACGAAGCTCACGAAAACACATCAAGAAGGATTGTATTTTGTATGAAAAATGTTTGCCAAGTTCAACAAAATCTAAGAACACTATAAACGATCGCGCAAAAGTTTTTTCATCTTAGCACTGAGACACACAAACGCAATTCACATAAACGCTAATGAAACTTTCTTTTCTATCTTGAAACGACTTGTACAACGTCTGCGATTGTTGATACTGGATGTTTCTTGTACATTTAAACATATTTACTTAGACTTTTTTTGCTTAAGGTGGGACTAGCGCTCCAAGATAGTCAGCAGTGTGGTTGTTTTCTTTGATTTAGTTATAATTCTTTTATAACGCAACATTATGACTTATAAGAATGAAGAAAACGATGATTTCATTTCTGCCAACCAGTTAATAGTATAACTATATTCAGGTACTTGCTCGACTCGAGCCTGTAAAAACAAGGCGACGCGGCGCAACCGTTTCGTGGTCCATATATCACACCTCGGAAGAAGTGAAATCTCTTCGTAATGTCCGGTGACGTACAGATGAAAGTTATGAACAAAATACCACGGAAAATTTACTACAAATAAAATGAAACTTCCATCTCTTCCGTGTTTTTTTAAAATAAGTGTTTCTTTTATGTCGCAATGTATTTTACCATCGATTATAATTACAATTATTTCATTTAAATGACTGGTGAGGGATTTTTTAAAAGTTGAAATCACAATAAGTGCATGTTTAGTCTGTTTATTAGAGCCGATTTAACGTATTTTAGTGATTTAATTGCACCTATGCTATAATGTTACTTTAAACATCGCGTTTAATGAAGTGCGTAGTAACGTACCTTAACGTATCATTACTACACTCATCGTGAGGTTTGGACAGCATTGGGGTCCGATCCCTATTTATTACCTTACCAATTCCACTACTCCACTATTACCTTACCAATTCCACTACTCCACTATTTCGTTACATATTTAAACGAATGTTAAACGTTTCTCAAAATCATACCTTTGGAACAAAGTCAATGTAGAGGAGTGATTACTTAGGTCTGCGTAAGTTGCTTTCACTTCAGTGATTGATTTATGTTAAATTAGCCATTTTGCATTCTAGCTCGTAATTATTGTTATGTATACGAAAAAGAGGATGTTCCTTTCAATCTATAAAAGATAATGTAATGAAACTACAACAGTGAATAAAGAAGCAAGTACAACCGATGTTCCAAAGATCTAAGTACTTATTTTCATTCATAACGTGGTTTAGTGCAGCTAAAAGTAACTCGGCACTATTTAAAGAGCATTGTTCTGCACAGTGAGCTATCGAGGTTGATATCGATGTCCGTTATGTGAATTCCATTGCCCTTCCTGAATTCTGTAAGTAGCCATGAGTCCACTTCGACGTTAGAAAACTTTTCCTCATTGTATTCTCGGAATAAACCAAACCTGTTTGAGCTCACCTTTGTGTCCAGTGGATTCCGTGTCTCTACGATGTTCTTGAACGGTGATCTCTGTCGTTACCAAAGAAAGGAAGTTCTTTGAAATCTTGGATCCCTGCATTTCACCTAACTCGACCCAAACATGTTTCTTTTTAAACAAATTACACACATGACACTGAACAACATGTAGAAAATAAACATTAATTGTCTGATGAGTATGAAGTGATGTTCGTACGCATTACATGTACAGTGAAACTTCCCTATAATGGAAACAAGAGGGGCCAAAAACAAATTGTCCGCTATTTAGAAGTATCGGGTTTTGGGAAGTGAAGGTCAACGAACAATAAAACGATGGGAGTGAAAAAGTTGTCACTATACAGAAATCTCCACAATTGAAAAGTGACCGTTAATGGAAGTTTCACTGTATTAGCAGAATGTTTAGAGAAAGGAATTGAGTATTAATGTAGATTTGCTGCATACGTCTGTAATAATTATATTATTAAATTATAACTTTAACGACATTTTTCAGACTAAAAATTGTATCAATCGCAACGTTTCGTCAGAGGTTTACGAATTCGTCAGATGATACACAAATAGTACAGTATCCTAGTAATGTGTCGTAAATGAACATACAAAATATTTATCAGAAAAAATAACAACTTTCACTTTTCACGTTCACTTTCAATTTTGATTGACTTAACATAGACATTTTTTGCTTACAATCTAGTGTCGGTCGATCATAAGTAGTCCGAATGATTAAATTGAAAATTAATTATGATCTCTATAACTATCGATAGTTTTGACTATCGACCACCATCGATAGTTAATAGACAATTAGCGATAGCTTCCGATAGTCACATTTGAGTCATCCCGCGTCCCTCTAGATGTCTCCTACAACCATTCTACAACTTTAAACACGTGCAGGTTCCTTCTGGGTATTTCCATATGTGAGTGACATTTTTTCATCTGAATTGAGGACCTGATTAAAGTACATATTTCATTGCATTGCTCCTAGCGTTTTGTGTGTGTTTTTAACAAAATAACAAACCTATTTATATCTTTAGTTTACATTACATTTTCAGTTTTTGAAGCCTTGCTGGATGTATGTGAATTGGTGAATTGTAAGCTGGAGGAACTGGTCTGGTGTTGACAGATTGATGTTCATTATAAGCAGTAAAAGATTGTGTCATTCTGTCATTATTTATTAATGCAAAAGCCCATTTCGGCCGCATAGCGGCTTTCAGCCATCGCTCGCCAAATGACCCAGCATTGAAGATCGCCGCCAATGCGGCCGAAAAGGCCTTTTGCATCAATAAATAATGACAGAATGACGAAATCTTTTACTACTCATAACGAATTGTAAGTGTTCCGCGCAACTATTGAACGGAAGTGTCGAATCCCTCTTCATTTATTTTTTTTGAACACACAACAACGCAACGCAATACAGTGAGTAATATTAATTTAACTTGTTTCATCATTTTAAAAAGGATGAAACTTGAACTTGGAATGGATCTCGAAAGGATGAACTATAGGAAAATTCTTATTCAAATTTGTCTACTTAAATTTGTATATTTTTTAAATTTTATTATTGTGTGTGTTATATTTATTCCTTTCTTTTACCGCTTCACTACCGCGAAAATATCTGTTAATATTCCCTCTGCCATCCAACAATTCGAGCACGTACGTGCAACTGGGCAGTAACCATGGATTTACATAAGCAATCGTGAATGTGTTTGAACGACAAGAAGAATCGGACCATACGCAATTGTTTCAACTTAAATGAATTACAGGCAAAGCTGTCATAAATTTAGAACTAAGAAACAAAAAACCGACGTTGGAAATTTTCATTTCTCAATAATATTATTGGAGTGGAACTTAATGTCTACAGAGGTTGTCAAAAAGATTTCGAACTCTGCATCTATACGCAGGGTTAGTTCTGGATGAAGAGATGCGCTAGTGTAGATGTGAAGATAGTGATAGAGAAGTGAAGTGATAAGAAGGTAATGCAAGAGTCAGAAAGGAAGGAAAAGGAAATATGAAATCGGAAGTAAAGCGAGGTGTACAAGTGGAGTGAATCGTGTGTCCGGGTCTACAGTCATAATATGTGCAATAAAGATTATTAAAAGTAGTTTATTTTTTTAGTCGATTCATGGTAGCATGTTTTTATTTTAAATATCTTATTATTAGTTAAATATTTATTTGACAATTCTTAGTTTCATTTCTATTTGTAATATGTATTTTTCTTGTATATTTTATTGTATTTTCTTATATGCTGTGACCGGCCAAGATCTGCCCCTCAGCATTTATTAAATATTATTATAAAGAGGATGTCAACTATGAAGCATACAAGTATTAAAACTCATTTTACTTCACAAAATTAAAATCGATGAATCTTGGTACATTTACATATCTGAGCATACATATTCTGTACAAATAAATGAGTTAACTAACATTTTTCAATGAAAAATTAGAGTAATGCAAATTTTCTCCTTCAATTTCTATTGTAAACATTAGAGTATAATTCATAAATTACCTTAGGAGTTTAATATCTTCCAAGGGATTCGGATGTGAGCTCATGAAGACAACTATTTTCATGCATGATACATTTTTTTGTATTCTGGGCGGTTAAAATATTTTTTCTCTAAAAATATATTCATAATTTATTATTTCTTGACTAATCAACAAATGTATTGATTAATGTAAAAAAATTGAAATAGAAGGACATAAATTTTAATAGTTAATTTTGGCATGTACTCGGGCCATTCTCCCCCACCTCAAAAAAATTCACGCCTGCTTTGATTACGATTCACGACATTTGAAAACTATGATCGTACAAGCATAAATATCCCATTTGACATTAAGAAAACGGTGATCTTTTTCCATTTGAAGCAATCTTCGCGAAAAGAGCGGTAGCTTAGCACTTATTTACGCATGAAGGTGTAGTGAACGTCAACAGCGCATTGCAAACAGCCATAAATGAGCCATCCGTCTGAACATATTTTCCGGCTATTGTTATAGCATCCGTCGAAGGCTAGTAATTTTCCGTAAACTCATACTTTAACTTGCAGTACATTTACCCATTAGTTATTGTTCCGACCTTTTACTATTTTGCTTCCCTCTGATTATGCTTGTGGTTCCGTTAGAGTTGAGGGATCAAGGAAACATCGCATATTTTAGAGATGAACTTTTATAAACTACTACGAGTTACTGTTATACATCACAATACAAGCTACAATTATTTATGTTCAAATAAAAAGCAAAAAATTGATTCCGAAAACGTGGCATTATTATTTTTTTAGTACAATAAGTATAAATTATAAATTCTTATTTTTTAAACGATGTCATTAAAAAAGTTATACTTAAGGATTTATTAATTATTGGCAGTTAAATGCATTTAATTGCTAGTTCTTCAGAATCACCGATTCTAACTTGAGGATTTGCCTTGATGTCCTTTTAAGGTCAGCTTGTTCTTGGTGCTACTATTTATGAACAGAAGATAAGGGTGTCCGAAGTCAGACGAAGTGCCTCATAAACGTCGTCGATTGACGGGTGTGCGTAGTCCGTTCGACGGTTATTTGCGTGCTGAATTCGTATTTGTCTCGCTGCGTCCATCAAGATGTTCCCTCCGAGGAAGAACACCGTACAAACTCTAATAATACATTGCAATATGAACCTTTCCTTCCTCCTAGAGAAGCACGTGACGAAAACAGCAGTCAACTGACCTGTCTCGTAATTTTGCCTTCAAATAGGTGCAGTGAAGAGTACTCTGCATTTTCCAAGAATCGGAGTCAAGTTTTTATTTAACTTCTATATTTATTTAACTTATTCCATATTTAGTTTATTTCTATAATCCATATTTTTTTAGTTCCATATTAAATCCATAATTTATTTAACCCATTCCATATCCAAATTTCTGTGAAATTCTATAACTTCGCTTTGATCATTAATCGGGTACACCCGATATCGTCTATTTTTTTCTGGTACATTATCGCATTGCAACGTTCGTCTATCACTGTAACCAATGTCTCCTCTAGTGTAGACAACGCTTGGTGTTCCACAAATTGTATCCCTTCACATTTTTTCCCTATTTCTAGCAATATTTCCTTCACTTTGTCCATTTTCCCCTGATCTGCAAGTTGGCCACGTAACGTCTTATTTTCCTTTCGATAATATTCTGCTATTATCCAGAGGTCTTTTACCTCCGCACGAATATTTTGCTGTACTTTACAAGAAACCTGTTTGTATTTTATCTTGGGAAGTCAGACATAACGAATCAGAGATTTGTTTCTCCTTGCTCACCCTTTCTCATTCCACCCCTGTTTCTGCCCTTTTCTAAATTTCCTTGAACGAGTTAGCATTTGGTCATTATCCTAGTTGGTGGTACAGGTGTCACTATACCTAGGACTTCCTATGTCCTTAGGTGTCGTTGCTCCGCTTACCTTCTCCCACAACGCCGCTGGCTGCCCTTAGTTCTCCATCTTAGTGGCATCAATGTACTATATGACACACAACAGATATCATATGTCTGTTGAAATTTCTGCCTTGGAGAATCAGCAGTTACCTCATTTTTTATAAATTCCAGTCCACCCAACACGAAAAGAGGGTCTCGTGTTTGATACAAAGTTAAATCCTGTGGCTTTTCTATCAATTCAATTGTCACCAAATTTCACGGGGACTCCTTTTAGACCACTAAGTCTGTAAATGCTACGCCTTGATTTATCCGCACATCCACACAATGCACTTAGTTCCCCCTAGAAACACGTTGTCATGTTTAGATTCGTTCTTCAATAATAACTTATGAAGCATTGAACCATTGAACCAATTTCCAAAAAAAAAATTAACGAACACTCTTCTAAATACTTCCTCAATCGCCCTGTTACAAATTAAATTAATTTATGATGCACGGGATCACCTTTACTACATCAAATCAACGGAGCCTTCGACCTACATGTTTGTTTACCTGCTCCGCGGAAAGCTATCCCAACACTGGATCGCTCACTCAGATATCGCGCTGAGTGTGACGTAGTCATATCGTCGACCGCCGCGACAGACCGCGCGATCGCTGCTCGCCGCGTCAGACCGTCATGTGTGGCAGAGGCTTTAGCATCTTCCTCGTGTTTTCGGTTATCAAAGAGACCTCGTATTTCAAAACGAGTCCCATAGATTTCCAGTTCCAACCTCCTCGCTGAAACGTTTGAGGATTCTGGGTGAACTGGTTTGAGAGAAGAAAGGCGGAAGAGAGAAGGATATGTTCAAGAGATGAAGAGTAGGAGAATAGGGATAAAGATAGGGTGAAAATATGACAAAGGGCAACAGAGGAAATTCAGATAAGGTAAGAGAAGAGAAGATGGACTGAACTTGATTGAGAAAAAGGAATTAGAGAGAAAATATGGAGAGAGAGAAGGGGGGATACAAAAGAGAAGCTATGGGCCGAAATATGAATGACAGAGATTGCACATAATGGATTAACGAGATACTATCGCGACATGGAAGTGGGAGGAGAATGTAGTTCGCGGATACAACGCCAGTGGTAGTCGCAAGAGACGGAGACAGGGCAACGGGCAGTCGAGTGGCCTTGAGCATCGGCGCACGTGCGGCAGGTCTCTCTCTCCGCTGCTTACAACCACTGTATCTCCCCGACCCCTCAGCGGGTGGGGCGATAGTGGCGTTAGAACTGCCTGCCGGAGGCGTTGGCGTGGTCTGCGTCGGAGATACACGGTGTGTTGGACAGTGGTAGTAGCTATGCCAGTGGACCCCGCGGTAGAATGAATAATGCTAACTTCCTGCGAGAAAGCTAAAAGTTTGTGTTATGATTATAAAAGTTTATGTTATGTTAAAAGTTTCTCCTGTGTGTGTAAAACACGATAAACATATTTCAACAGTCTGCATAAAATTCATGAATAAATAAAAACGACCGTCTTTTTAACAGACAACCTTAACTCAACGCTTCATACATTTTACACATATATTTACACTTTGGCATATGTAATTTAATGGAGTGGTTATAAAGTGTTGTATATGTATTAACATGATAACATTGCCTACAACTGCTGGATAAAGAACCTGTACAGTATTTGAAATGATTAACCATCACTCGCAAACAGAATTCACGCGGTTTCTGGGGAGAACGCTTAGGTCTATCTTTTACACAACTCTGCGTTTTATAAACATTTGTACCTCTCCACACTCATGTTTGTTGTAAACCTTGGATGGATTGCAATTGACCAGTAGAAAAGTCGAAATTAACTAAACGAATTTGCTTCTTTTCATCACGTTTTATTTACATCTCCTTGTTTGTCTTTATCCGGCGATATCAGGTAACTTGAATTATAATGTAATATAGTAGCAATTAATAATAAAACTAATAATATTGGGTTTTCAATACTGAATAAAAAAAGTGGTGTCACGATCATTGATACCATCTGACAGTCGTATGATGACCGTGTTAAAAGATTTCCTACAGAGGCAGTGGCATACGTGGGGTACAAATATTTTTTAAATATCTGATTTGCTCATTAATTTTAATATGAAGTAATACATTAACGGTATTTTGTATTTGTTTTTGAGTGAGTAGGTTAATATATGGAGTTAAGGCCTCTCACCTCAAATGACCTTCCACATTGACCAGGTGGCTCTGCCTGAGCTGCTGTACTAGAAAAATGATATTTTGCGAGTCACTACTCCCGTTTGGGCAATCTTGTCACCTTTAGTATATGTCGGAAATAGGGGATCAGATCAAATAACATTGTTGAACTCGAGCAAAAAAGTCTCAATTTGAATGCGAATATCTTTTGAAGGTCGAACACAAACGAAATTAAGCTCAACTTAATTTTATACGTTCAAACAAGATATTTAGGTATACAGGGCAGAGTATTCCTTTCTTTTGAATGGCTACCTTCGCTGGTACGTAATATTTTGGCGGGTGACGTACCTGGAATTCGAAACATACGGTCCTTGAAATGTGAAGATCTACTGGTTTGTTAACTGAAATTCCTCACTTTTTAAAATAAAATTCAGACATTGGGTAATGAAGTTAACTGAATCGCTGGTAACACACACACAAAAGATATAGTATTTTGTAGTCTCGGGTAAAATAACATTATGAATGTATTCTGAATTAACATTTCCTTATTTACCTGAAAGAATAAAATCATGTTAAGCATGAGAAAGATTATTCATTACATAGGCATTACAGAGGAACACAAGAAATAAAATTGGTTTGTTCTAAAGACAATACCCTTATGTATTTTAACGCACTGAATCCGATTCCGGGACCACAATCGCTCCATCATCATCCATTTTTTAAATCACAAAAAAAAACCGCCTTGAAATACATGAAATAAGTATTTCAAAAATTGGGCGGGGGGTGATGGAGCAATGCTGAATTCGGATTCGGATCCAGCGCATCAAAATACATATAAATAGACAGGTTTAGTCCGTGGAACAGTTCAATTTTGTGTGCGTACCTGTGTTATCAATAACATGGTGACCGTTAACCGGAGCTAACATTTTTTTAAAACATTTCTGTTTAAATTCATAAATCCTTGTTCTTCTGCTATAAGCTAATAGATCCATAGGCGTTGGAAATGCCATGAAGGTGAAACGGCGGTGGGATGGGCAGAAGACGTGCTGGAAGTGGTAGCGTGTGCCCGTAGATCGTGATGGTCACGGTGGAAAGAAAACTGGGATGGGAGTCGGGGTGGGGGGGAATAGGAAGCGTCGATGATGGAACATCTGAACACGTAATGCTTGTGTTTCTTATTGATGTTCTCTACTTCGCAGAGAAAACAGATGACTTGAGAAAGTAAATACGATTACTTCTCGTTAAATTGAATAATTGTATGCATTTATATCATATTTTATTATTTTTCGCGGGTGGACTACTCGATTTGTAATGGACCTTAGAGCATGTCAATAAACTAAAGAAGTGAGGGTTTAATTCTAACGTAGGAAATGAACGTAATAGTAAGGTAATTTAATCAAGTCATGAACACATTTTTAACCCGATTTACTTTCAAAGGCGTCAACAAAACCATGTTGATCATAAACATTTTTTATAATTTGATGTTTATGAGCACATACAAAATTCAAAAGTGTTTAATATTCTAGACTATTATTTTCGAAGTTACTACAAATGTGCAAACAAGAACTACAAAGTATGATTTTTTACATCTTTAGTCTTTTTTGTGACAAGCCTGAGCCTAAAAATGAATTTCTGACTCTGGTATTCCATTGTAACGTGAATCTTCTCTCCTGCTACCCGGATTGATCAGATTTGGAATCATGGTTTCCCTCCCACGAAGATTTTGAGTTAAAGAACAGTCTTTACACAAACAGTAGATCAGTTTTAAGATTTCCTTATAATTTTATTTTTCATATACTTCGTTAGTTTGCTCACATCTAAAGCTCACATCTAAAAAATTTTCTTTATTTGTTTGCATTGATTTCTGCGCGAAAAATATGAAATGTTAACCTACCGACACATATTTGAANGCATTGATTTCTGCGCGAAAAAATATGAAATGTTAACCTACCGACACATATTTGAATATTTCCCATTAAAAGACAAAAGTATTCACCAAGCTTATCATATAAAATAAATATCAAGGAATATTTTTAAAATCAGAATTGATCATTCCTACGAAAATATAATTAATATATAGAGAAATTGATAAAAACTAAGAAAAAAATAAATATCGTATCATTTACAGAAAAATATTTCGATATTAATTAGTTGTTATTGTGAAATGTTCATGAGAAGTGAGGCATGACAGGGACATTGAAGTTTGCAACCATTTAATCAGCCCCAGTTGAATGTCGCAAGATGAAAGTGGTTGAAAGCCAAATCCTGATTCGACGCGACACCATCCACTCTTGCGTAACTGGCGGCGGATTCGTTCCTTAAGCCGCTACAAAGAATTGATCACGGATTCAAACAGACTTTTTACCTGAGATTTCCTTCCTATTTTCCAGACACTGTGGAATTTATACGCTTTTTACTTTCCTGCAACTCAACGTCGCTTCTCTTCCGTTCTTTTACGATCCTGAAAGTGCGTAAACCTTTTCAAATCAAACCAATAATATCTCTCCTCTTTTCGGTCATAATTTTTAATACAACTGTAACTACAATTACGACATTATGAATAATTATGATGCACTCTATCCATTTACTGGAAGGGAAGAGATGAAAATACACTATCGATTTTTCAATTATTCTCAAAAGTTAAAACATGAGAAGTAAGAATGGGGAACTTAACATTGATATTTGTGAAACCTTGTGTTCAGAACCGAGATATCAGAAGTGTTAGATATGACTTATGCGATAGGTCAAATTATTGTTTCTTGTTTATTCGTTAATTGATATATCCAGAAAATTTGTTCCTACATGACACTGCGAAACATTGAAAATATTAGGTACATTATATTTTTCTTTAAAATATTTTGCAAGTAATTACAAAAAAAGTTGAATACTCAAATGCGTATTAGTAATTAATGGGTCGATAAATGATTTTCGTGTTTTATGATTTGGAGTTTATCTGAAAGAATAATAACTAACATTTGTCCATCTACATTTCTTTTCGATTTTGTTATAGATGACAAGTATTATTATATCATAAGGATATATGGACAAGTAAAACCATCTGGTACAATATTGAAAAGACGAATCAGGATACACACAGACAGTATGTTCATATAACAACAATATAATGTTTTGACACATTGAGTCCATTCATGTTTCTTTATGATGGCTCCTAGGTTACATATGCAGAATTACTGTTATATGGATAATAGTAAATTTGATGAACAGGGCACCTTTAAACAGTCCTCTCTGCAGATGCCTGGTTCATAGAGAATCACATAAGGAGTTTTTCCATGGTTAAATATACAAAAATAACATAAATGAATAACATATATCTTCTTTGCTTAATTACTTAATTTCCAGTTTAGCAAATAATGAGAAAGGTTATATGTAACTGAACTGACACACAAGTTTTGTGGACCAAAATATATTACACGACAGATTCATCTTGATGACTGAAGTATTTCCTGAAGTCGTAGGTCTGATGTGCTGCCGCAATCGAACTAGTAGAGAACTGGAGAGTGGCCGTTGTAAATCACGTATATTTTGTAGTCGATGCGCCAAAGAGATATCCATTGCGAGTCTTGACAATAATAACAAAGATAAAAAGATTAGTGTATTGCTATTCTCCATCTCATGTGGCACTAATTTGGCTTCGTCTCTAAGACGAACCTCGTGTTGTTTGTCCTTATAGCTATAGCGGCGGCGAGTGACGCTGATGATAACTGAGACACTGTTTTTATAATGTTGTGTCAGTCTAAAACAGTGTCAGTATTGGCTGTTTCACAGAGCATTTCGTATCGCAGCCTTCTCCGTGCTACAGATTCTACATATAGCGCTAGTGGTCGATACTTCGATCCCTTAGGTCGACCACGCTTCACTACTCGACGTCTCTGACACGTTCTAGACTTCGTCTGTAACAAATTTTATTTGAAAAATAATTATTCTGGCTTGCTTGAAAAATGGCAGATCTTGACGTGACAGGACAGTAATGGTAGTATAAGTAGGAGTTATGAAGAAAGGCAACATGAATCCTTTCTAAGGGACAGTGTTTTGAGCACTGTTCAGAAGAAAACAAGAATATCGTCATTGCATCCAGTAGTCTAAGCTCTGCCAGTTCTCTAATATGCCTCGAATAAATTGCTTTGCGGTCTACCTTGCGCGCGTGACAATTCGCTCACGACCTACCGGTATTCACGGCTCTCCGTTTTTATAATACAGATCTGTTGCCGGAAAACGTATTTGTGTGGCTTTGTTTTGGTCTTTCTTTCGAACCAGTGGGAAAATGGTTACATTATTAAATTATTTTCGATTTTCATCCATAGACATTGTTTGACAAAAACAAAAAGTTGTGTATGCTATATTTGACAATGTTGTGACATACAGGTCGTATACAAAATTGTGTGTCTTATTAAGTATGTTCTATAGAGAAAGGTAATAGAATTAGAAGTTGTTGTTTTTTTCGTTCTAAACCAACATAACAGATTTTGGTTAATATCATTATGAGACAAAATATTGTGAAATTAAGTCACCAATAATAAGATTTTTTCTATTATTTTCTCTCAACATAAGTACATTTTAATCGAACATTTGAGTCACTGATGCTTATGTTGGAAAGTGATTCTCTCATTTATCGGGACGATTTCAAGTGCTTTTCGCTGTTGATTAATCAAGGTCAAAGAGCGCGCTCAGTGGGTGTCAGTGACTGGGGGTTTCCCCTGTGCATCGCTCCACCTGGGCAGCGAGAGAGCGCGGGCGCGGCAGGCGAGCACCAACGCCAGAGCATTGGCCTCAGGGTGCGGGGGGAGCGAGCTGAGATTACATCAGACGCTACTGCACTGCCCACCGCCCCGCTCCCACCGATCCACACCCCATCCCAAGCATCGTCCAACCTCACGCCACAGGCCCCGCGCCGAATAAGAGCCGGCGTGCGCCCAGACTCGTCCACAGACCGTAGACGGCCCCCACGTCACGACCAGGTTCCCCTCCTCCTCCTGCGCTACCGCCGGCGTAGCCGACTAGTCGCTGTAGTATATGCGATCTCCGAAGTCTTCGCCGTTTTTGCTTTCGCTTCCTGTCCATCTTCTCCCTAACGAAATTAAATTCTGTGACCAGCGCCATCGGGAACGAGAGTCGTATCGCTTGTTTCTTCAACATCGATCATTCCTTCCATGAACGTTATTTTCACATCCTTAATTTAGAGCGAACTCCATCTATCAACTCAGCTTTTCCCTTTCTCTTATCCTTAAAAGCACATATAAAAGTCACATCTATCGTCAACTAAATTCTTTTCCACAAGTTCGTGTATGACCATAACCTCCTCCCAGTAACTCGTCTCGTAAGTATCTTTCATCTTCATCATATTATTTTATTTTACAAGTACAACTGCTACGAGTGACCGGTTAATAGTATACGTATATAGTTAAATACGTGTTAACGTATATAGTTAAATTTGACGACGATAGTTGGCAGATAGGATTTCTTTCCATGTGTAATTCCGAAGAGATATTGTAGTTTATTAGTGCAAATTATGTCGTTAGCAAAATTTGAGATCCGCATTACATTTCAGTTATTTTCTTGAAGTGTTAAGATAAACTTACGACTAGAATGGATTTTCAAAATCTATGATTTCAATATGTATAATAGTGGTATAATGTATAGTTCTATGCTTTTGTTTAAATAAGAAATATTTTTAAAGAAAACTGAATATTTTCATTATCCTTCAATAAAATTCATATTCTTTTTTCTTGTCGTTCCAACTCAGACTCCTCGTTATGGTAGGGTATCATAGATATTTGCTGCATTAAAAAATGATGTTTTCATCACCAAGCTAGGAAGGTGGAGTCTATAATATGTGTACGACGAAGAAAAAGCAAATTTGGAATAATTACGTGAACTTTATAATATAATTTATACAATTGGATCCAATTAAAAGATGACTATTCCTAAGTATATCCAAAATTATATTTATTTCTTATAGATCAACTGTAAAGTAAATAACAATATTAAAATATTTAAAAATTCAAATCGTACATTCAATGTTGTTTTTTGTAATATAAAAAAAATTCCGTTTTATCTTCTCTCATCATATAGGTTCCACCGTGCCTTTATAGACAGTCAAAATATCTCAAATCCACATTTAAAAATACATCTTTTCTTTATTTCTTCATTATGAAAACTGTTAGGGTTGACATTGACAACGTTCCGAGGTTCTACAATTCCGGCCTCCTCTTCAGGTCTGTCTAGTTTTTGATATCACTACAGTACAAACAGAGCATAGTAAAAATCATTCTATCATCCACAGTGCCTTAACACATTTTCTATACAACTAAAAATTTCAGAAATATAAAAACCGTACCTCACATTTTCTATACTTAATACTTCGTGAATATCAAATTCACACGTCACATACATTACATAGAACCATTTTACACAATCATATGTATTACATAGTTCATGATATAATTTGCAACTACATCATACACTGCATCGTAACATTATTCACAATTCTAATTCCAACTTAAAGAAATACACCTAACACCAAGTACGCCAATCACATATATTCATTTCTTACTATTATTATTTTTTAACACCTGCAACACTCCATCAAAACACGTTGTGAACAGATTACGCTCTATTTGATTATTCGTATTGTTATTAATTTTAATATTTTTTGCTTCAGATACGTATCTTCGTAGGTGGTTTTCTTCACGATCGATGACTTTATGATTCAAAGTTACACAATGTTTTATAATACCACCCTTTCTCATATCACATATATTATTCATATTCCTCTCATGTTCCTTTATGGTTAATTTTCGTTTGCTTTACACTATTTCACAATCTTTACATTTAATCTTATACACAATTCCCATAGTATCATCAACAGTTACACTATCTTTGTTATTCTTAGCAAACACTACATCATTGAGTGACTTATTAACAACATTCACACAAACACTAACAAAAATCTTAATAATATCTTAATTATTAACAGGAATATATGGTAATAACATATTTATTTCTCTCTAAAAGTCTATCATCCCTTTTAGTCTTTTGTCTATTATAATAAGTCCAAATGATATTATTATATAATTTCTTAGGATAGTCATTCAACTTCAGGATATCCTTGACAATATCAATAATTTTACTCAGAAATTTCGGATGATATTTTATTAACTCTTATGTAGTAACCCTATAACAACACTTTTCTTATGTAATATGCTGTGATTATATTTATAATTCATACGTTTCTCTACACTATTAGGTTTTCTAAACCAGTCAGTTGCAATTCCACCTATGTCATTAATGATCTTAACATCAAGTAAGTTAATACATTTATTTTCTTCGTCTCTAATGTAAATTTTAGACCATCACAAAAATTATTAAATTCATCCAACAATTTATAAATCTCATCATATTTAACGATAAGAAAAGAATCATCAACATATCTCATACACATTCTAATATCAAATGTGTTCAGACATAATTGTTCTAACTTCCTCGTATCAATTTCACACATAGTTCCACTCAATATTCCCCCTATAGGGTTTCCATTCACCTGTTTATAATATTTGCCATTAGAAACAAAACTATTGGATTTTAGCACTAATTGAACACCTTTAATTATCCCAGACACAGGAAGTTTTAATTTATCCAATTTCTTATAACCAAATTCATTTACACAAGATAATATCAATTCATTTGGCAAAGTGGGAAACATGTTAACCACATCAAGTGAAATCATACTATATCCCACTGGAATACTAACAAGCTTTAGTTTACTAACACATTCCATACCACTCCTAACAGAGTACATATAATCTTCGTCTAACAAAGGTTTCAAAATACTATTTAAAAATTTTGTCATATACCTAACTGGACCATCCAATGAGGAAACAACTAATCCTTATGTACTTTTACAATCCATAAGCTCTACATATCTGTGCTGAAGTCTGACAAATCCTTCTATATGTTCTATAATCAATCAATTCATTATCTTTCCATTTTTAATCAATACTTGAGATTCTTTCAATATTAGATTAGTATCATCTTCATTTATACTGTTATAATTACCTTCATGGATACCTTTTTCAAATTTACTAATGTACTCTTCTTTATACACAATAACACATTAACCTCCTTTATAACTTTAAGTGCCACTACATCAGGATTATCTTTAAAATAGTGTTTAGTTTTATCTCTTTTAGTGCAAATAGTATTGATACGGCTGCTATTAACATTTTGTTTAGAGGTATGAACAAATTTTGTCAATGATTTCTTAATAGATTGTCTCACATCCTTTCTTTTATCTTCCTCAATCTGATCAATCTGTCCTTCAACATATATTATCATACTTATGACAGCCAGCTCTTTATCTTTATTATCAATAAGTAATTAACTAAAGTTATTCTATCTAGCTAGCACTAACTATTAAACTAGGCAGACTTGAAGAGGAGGCCGGAATTGTAGAGCCTCGAAACGTTGTCAATGTCAACCCTAACATTTTTCAGAATGAAGAAATAAAGAAAAGATGTATTTTGAAACGTGGATTTGAGTGTTTTTTACTTTCTATAAAGACACGGTGAAACCTATGTGATATAGTGAAGAGACAGTCAGAGAAAGTGTGATTGAGTCATATATCTTCTCTCACCCTCCCACCAGTCCATACTTGGCGTCTCAGCCACCTCCCACACCATCTTCGTACTCCAGAAGATCCCCTTGTTTGAGGACAAAGCGATATTAAGGGAACGATGATGGTGAAGGTGGTCGAGCGCCGTACTCTGAAATGACAAGTAGATCGAAGCAAGAACAAAAAAAAAAAGGGAGAACGAGAGCTGGAGTGAAAGATAGAGAAGATGAGAGCTCCTTTGGATTAGAGGAGACCATAGGCAGGTGGCAGGAGGGTGCAAGGGGACCCCTTCGACCGCGCGCGGCAACTGGAACGAAACAGGCTCGTCGTTGTTGTATTGTGATAGAAGCAATGGTATGGTCCACGATGGGGCTGCAAAGATACAGAGGGGAGGTTATGGGAAACATGCTCCACTATCCCTTTCCAAAACACACATATCCACGTAATAAATTAGTTTCTTGTAACGCAGAATTATTTGGAAATGAAATAATATATACTTTTGTATTATTCTAATTTAATATATTTCTTTGTATGTTCTCTAACTGAACCCGTGCTGTAATTTGTAAGAAAAATACGAACACGAGATGTCGATATAGTTCGGTGTGTCCTATGCAAAGAAAATAGCTAACTTAGAAAAATGTTTAATAAACTTTAATGTTAAATGTATTTTCTGAAATTCATCCATATGTAAAACTATGAAATGTTGTCTAAATTCATTAATTTTCAAATTTTATTAATTTATTTTTTCCGTGTCAATTTTATCTTCACGGAAGTTCATTTAAAGCATTTGCTGTCAGTCACGTAGATAGTGAGGGAGGGGGTGGAGCCCAAACATATAAAGTTGAAAAAGCCCTTAACAATATTTAATACAGGTATAAATTACCAGTTGTTTAAAAATCAATAACAAATAAAATTCGGACTAGAAACTACAACCTTATCTTAGTGGGATGATCTTAAGAAGGAACTTTAGTGACACGACAGCAGGATGCTCATACAACGCTAAAAATGTTTTTGGTGAAGAAATTGGGGAAGTGACATGTATGTTTGCCGGGCAAGAATAACAGGAGAATTAAGTTCAAGAACATTATTTTTCAGAGTGACATTCACGTTTTAATCTGGTGGAAGTATAATTGCTCAGGCGAAACTGGAATTGTTTTCCGACCTCGAACGTGCGTCAATGTCCCATGAGATAGCGGAGAGGCAAATTCGAGGAAAGAGTTCTCCTAGCAAGAAAACGAATGCAACCGAAGAAGACGAGAAACAGACGCTCACATCTACAGCTCCGAAGAGGCGGGGAGTGGGAAGGGGAATGAGTAGCGCGCAGGTGGGGTGGGGGGAGAGAAGGCATAACGATACGCACGGCCGTCACGTGGCGCGCACGTGGCAACGCCGCCGCCGTAACCGTCCAGATACTACTACGACGGGCAGCGGAGAAGACACGCGTACAAAACGGCTAAGCGAGTGAGTGATGGTGGTGGGGGGTTGGTGGGAGGGAGGGAGGGGTCGTCTCGGAAAACGAGGACGTGAGTGAGGGCGTGGTGTCGTCGAGGACCGCTCGTTGCAGGTGTGTCTGCGAGGAAACGGTCGAGGATGAGTGGCAGAATTTACGTTAATGCTATTCACCCGTGTTCTCAAACTTCGAAACTCTTCGTACCACTTTGACAAGTACATGAATATGACTAACTCTGTGTAATATTGAAACATTAATAACGATAGGGTCTAACTCTGCGAACAAACCATAACACAATTCGTAGTGTACAAAAGTTTACTCTCTAATGACACTGAAATCAAATGGGGGACATTATAATAACGTCTCTCCTAATCCCATCAAGAATCATATTTTTATAGTATTTCCTCGAAGTAAAAATTTATTTTTCCCACTACATTCTGAATTATTAAAAATATAAAATAACTATAATTGTCGTCGAACTATAAATCTGACAATGCAAATTTTATTTTCCAATAATTCTTTTATGTCCCATAGGAAATATTCTTATGAAGGTTTGAGATCTCTTCAGTTTACTGGAAATTGGATGCACGGGAGCACGTATTCAAGGCATAAGTTCACTTTGTATTGTGTTGTGTGTAAACAGATTTTCCTTCTGTGACTCGTGTACATAAAAATTGAGGGTTTGAATGCTCTGATAGCCCTAATTCACAGCAGATCC
>NNCF01126527.1:1031770-1043459 GCA_002313205.1 Laupala kohalensis
CGAACGTAATCTTCATATTTTCATGCACTTCCAATCAGTACCTAACTTCCTTCGTACATTCTAAATATACGAACAGAAAATGCTAGGAAAATGTTTTGTTTTTTTTAAATTTATTTGAATATATTGAATTAATTATCTTGTACTTCACTCGTTTACAATGAATGTCATTTTTGGTATTTGTAATACTTAATAATCACTCCGTTAAAATTATTATAATAATTATTATTTATTTGATTACAAATCGGCGATACAGAATTTACTACAGAAGAAACGGACACTTTGATTCTGCAGGAATTTGAAATAAATACCTTTTTATACACTTTTGTTTCATACTAGGACGTATATATAAGGAGAATTCTTGACAATCCACCTTCAAGGTTTCTGTTGGTTCAAAATTCATAAGAACTTTTATCAAGTCATTAGGACGATATGTGTTCCTCCACATATTTCTTAAGGAAGTTCTGTTTTATGAGAAAAAATCCAGAGAATTTTATAAAAGTTGTATTCAAAATCCACGGATGATTTATCCGCATATTAATGTTTCAAAGCAAATACGAAGAACACAAAATCCTCACGCGCACACGTGCGAGGAAAATGGCTACTCTCAGTGGAGCCACGCCGAGACCGCGGTCTCAGTGTGCTCTTCTAAGGACACGTGTCTCCGCCGGCATACGACACAATGCTAGTTGGGACGGTCGAATGAAGCGGCCAAGTCTTTCCCAGAAGGTCCGTCGGAGAAGCTTTTGTGGTGCGGCGCGGGGACCGCAATGCGCTAAACGTTACGTCGGCTGAGGAAACGCGCGTGCGATCCCCTATGCAGATCTAGCTCCTTTGCAAAAGATAAGGGCACGAGTTCGAAGATGCGCGTAAACCTCTATGTAACACGGTGGATGGTTTCAGGTCGGCATGGTGGAATGGGGCACAGGCACATAAGCCAAACGTTACGGGTTTATATCTCACCAAAGACATGCATCCGCGTTAGCATGGGAATGTCGTAAGCCATACACATCATATAAACTATCTTCCATAGATAACTTCGTATAATATAGCTTAAAAGTTTGTCTCAAATAATAGTGGATTTAATGCCATTAGCATATTTTTCTATGTTAATATTCGTACGTAAGTTATTTTCATATTTAAAAGCAAACTTCAGATTTTTTCGATTCTTTTTCCGGAAATTTGTACTACTTTGACAAATCACAATCATAAAATGTAAATTTTTAAGTAGGTGAACTTTGATTTTCACATTTTCAATACAATACATATTTGATTAAAATCCTCAATTTTGAAAATGATTGTTAAAATGAATTTGAAAAGTTGCATTTTTGTCTTGAATAATTAATATCATTGTAGAAGTTGTATAAAAGAACATGATTTAATCGGATAGTTCCTTGCTTGCTTCCCGAGAGCAAATTATCGTATTGTGCTATGCATCGTGATACGCATTGTTCTAATAAATTTTGGTAATAAAATATTCATTATTATTTAATACTAAGAGAGAACACTTCATAATAAGAGTCATCCGAGGTGTCTAGGTACACAATATTCCAGCAAGCGACTTCACCGCATTGATCGTCTTCAGCTATGTCATTCCTGGTTCAAATTACATAAAACCATTTTCTTGTTCTATCTCCTCCAAAAATAGATTATACCGGAGAGACTAGTACTCTCACTAAGACTGATTGGCTTTCAGTCCTCGGGCAAAGAACGTAAAACCATTATCTAGCTCTCAGCTGCTTCTCGAGTCGGAATTCGTAAAGAAACGTGGCTTTGCACTCTGCGTACGAGAGCTCAAAGGGAATCTAACAAAATTGACTTTTCTCCGATTCTTTCTTGTACTCAGTGCTGTAAACCTGCCACAGTCAGCAACCTTAACTCCCATTATTCGTATTATATCCAATGTCTTATTCTTAAATGACTTATTCTCGTTCTTCGTCTTCTCGTTTTTCATCTTTTACTTCTTCACACCTAGACGTTCTTCAGTTTTAGTAGGACCTACTTCCGAAGACGTACTGCCACTTTTGTGAGGTAGATGTGCGATAATTTTGAAAATATGTTTGGTGAATTGAAAATTTCGATATATCTTTTTTTTTTTACGAACCGTGAAATCACCCATTACACGCAGTTTACGAGAGGTTTTCCTTTGTTCCTCTAATATCGTACTCACTTGGTTTGCTTCGTATGCCTTACCTCGTTTGAAAATTTGACTCGTTACCACGTTATCGCCAGATAATCTACCTATCTAGTCTGTTCCAGTACTTTTCAATACCTCCAATCAATAAATACAGGGTAACGATCACCTTGACTTAATTAAGACCTTAATTAAATTTCAGAATAATTTTTGCATAATTATTTTATATTTTAAATTTAGAGCCTTTTACATCACTACATGTAATGAGAAAACTATCACTACATTTAATGAGAAAAAATCATCAAGAATTCAAATAATGTGTTCAATGGCATAAATATATAAAATTGACGAAAATCTATTAAATAAATATGGTGTATTTTAATGGTTAAATTACAAAGTTCATAATTTGTATTTCCGAGCATTTGTGTAAATTCGCAGAGATGTCAGAGGTAAACTTGTGAATTCTTCGTCCCCCTAATGAGAAATATCTGAAATCCAACTACTGCTAGCAGTGAGTGTACCATCCCAGCCAAGCAACTTGTTGGAGAAACCCAGCCCCTAGAAATTGGTAAGATACAGCCTTCGGTCACACAAGGTCACCAAACACCCTGCGTACGAAGGCGAGCGTGTCCTTGTGCGCCCTTCGACAAGACTGCCCCACCCCAATCTCGGTCAGAGACCTTCCCTCCTTCGCTCCTCCTCGGAACCCCTCCTTCGCAATCTTCTTCTAACCTTATCTACTAGTTTTTTTTCGAGCGTTTTATGAGGAAAGCTCTGTCCTCCTTTAAATTTTGGCGTTTATTGAGGTCTGCTACAATAATACTTAGTCACGACGTTCATTTGTATGACGGATTGACTTTATCGTGCAAAAATAAAGAACATTATTTTTATTTATTTATTTATTTAATTAATTTAATTTCTTACGGCGAGGCTCAGATCGTGAGGCTTGCAAATGTGGTTTGAACCCGCGCTCTCCCGCTCAGTGCAGAAAGCGAAGACGCTACCGCTGAATAAATTAATTCTATCAGACTGTCGTGTAAAAACTTCAAATCTATCGGTAAGAAATGGTATAAAAATACCGAACTACGTTTCAGTCATCTTATGTATTTCAATGAGTTCCTGTCTTTTAGGACAACTGATTTAACTGACACGCTAAATTAACGGACATCTTCTGAAAGTATCATTTCTCACACAGTTGAGGGTTTTTTATTTTGATTGTGGAGCTAATAATATTTCATTGACGACGACAAAGCTCTGTACTCTCATCCTGAATAAATTTATTTAACTTATAAGTACTCGATGCGAAGCGATGTTCGGAATACGAGTATTTAATATAATGTAATGAGATTAACCGTTTTTAAGTATATTGAACAATTATATGTTTGGTCATTTTAATAGGGGCTTTTAAAAGATCGAGGGCTCATTTCCCCGAAAACTAAGAAGCGTACGTGTTGATAGAATTTAAAACAGAAAATTATACTGTTTTTTTTAATCTTGGTTAGAGGTTATTACGAGTAGTGAGAATTCAGAAGAGAAGGACGTCTGCCTCAGATGAGAAAAAAGAGGATCTTATATTAATCTAAGTATTATATTTTCAGTAGTTTATTCCACAGTATGATATTTATGAGAATTTCAGTTGCCGTTCCGACTCAGCTTCAAACATTAAAAAAATATTGTCAAGATCAGTTTAGGATTAACTGACTTCCTGAGTGACAGTTCTTTAAATGAGTACCTCAGTGACTTAGGGGGAACTATAAACAATTCTGGGCATTTTAGTTTTTGGAAAGTTTGCGAATATTCGTATTAGTGCGAAATATTCTCCTCGAACCCATCTTTCGACTTCTGTTCCCTCCTGTTTGCTGCTGCGCCGAAGTTATTGTGTCCGATCCCTTTTCACTCGTGATTTATTGGTTCCCAGTGGAGCCATCACGGGCGGGACGAAGCGACGGCATCTTCGGTCCTCACCACACGAGGGGAGTTGCGGTGTTCGCAGAGATGGAAATGTGTCGGCAATCGGAGGCGAAGCGTAGCCGAACTGCCGCTAAAGACCACCCATAGGAAGTCGCTGAAGACGTCAATATTGTGCCCGTGCTTTGAAGGGCTGCCGCCGACGGTGTACGCCCAGGGACCCTTCAACATACATCGTCCAGATAGTCTGAGGATGTCGACCTAGAATCGGTGGACGAAAGGTTTATGAGTGGCGACCACCAGATTTTTGGACACCGTTGGCTATACCTCATTCTAAACATTCCATCCTCTGTACTTTATCTTCTCCAGTCGTCTAGTTCTGTATTTGAAAAGTCCTAGTGAAACGCTAATTTTAAGACTTTTACAAGACTTTTATACCGATGCGTGTGTGCAAAAAAATTATGTAATTGCTTTTACTTTTGTTGTTGCTCAACTCACATTTAATGTAATATTTCGTTCTTAAACTTTCAGCCACTAAATTACTATCTAGGGGAACTGGAAATTTTTATTATATAAACGCTAAATATTTTATTCTGTGGTACACGTCTCATTCCTGACCATTTTGAACTGTAATATTCCTTTGGCAACTGAAATTTAGAGTTGTTTGTGGTACTCAAAAATATTTACTGATTATAAGACATTTCTCCAAACACTCTAATAATGAAAAGTAGAATTTCAAGAAACAATAATTTAATATGGCTTTGCCGTAAATTCATTTTTCATTTTTTATTGAATGGTTCGTATGTTAAACCTTTTCTAGAATTGTATATGTTTAGAATCGGTATGTGTCAAGGATATAAGGATAAAGCATTTATCTTTCATTTCATACTATCTGACATACTATCATTTCATACCCGGCATTTCTCGGGAGTTTCCTTAGACTACTCTTCTTTTACTCAGGAAAAAATAAAATCTATCTACATTATAAGATCAAAATACTTTTACTTGCTGGTTTTTGAAACCAAGTTCAGCATCCTAATTTTTCAAATTCATAATATAACAAAAGTTTACTGCATGCACTACACCATTTCGTAGGAGCCACGCCGATAGAATTTTCGCTTCCGATGCATGACGCGGCTGCTCCATTGCATTAAAATTCTTGTATAATCTAAACTATTTGTCGAAATTTTATGGCTTAAAGGCGGTTTTTATCTTTGTTAAATGCACAATGCAAATAATTAATTAAATTTGATAATTATAGATTTTTTTCCTTCCTAAATTATTCTCTCAAATTTATGTATTTTAACACTCCTATTTTTAATAACGTTTTTTGAATAATATGGGTGAACCTTTGTAGATAGTCATATGCTGTCGCAGACTTTATTGTAGAACTCTTTGAGACGAACAATATTGTCATTCATAGTTATCACCTATCTCACGGTTTAGGTGGCGTAAGCGAATATACCTCTCTTTTTCCCGATTTCATCGACATTTATGGTCAAAATTTATTTTCTATATTTCTTTAGCCTATGTTCATCCTGGGTATCTTAACTATATCCTTGTCAAATTTCATCACGATCGGTTCAGTGGTTTACTTGTGATTAAGTAACAAACAGACTCGCTATCGCGTTACGTATTTGTATATTAGTATGTAGTATGGATGGATTAGAATATTCTCGCACCAATAGAAATAATATATCCGTTTTCATTCATCCAGAAATAACTATTTTAAACAATTAAAAGCAACAAATCTATCATTTATATGAATATGGAAAAAATCCTTCGATGGGTTCTTAGTTGTGGTAATTATATCCCGTTGGAACCATTTTATAATTTTTTCGCGTGTACACATCTAAAGAGCGATTACAGATTTATGATTTAATGTAACAAAGAATTAAAAAGTACACTGTAATATACTTATTACATGTAGTAGATGAATTGAAGGAGGTCGGACTGTGGCTGATTCATGAGACTGGCAATAGTAGCTACAAATGTCATATTACTTTACATTTTTGCGGCGAAGATCCAGTGATAATCTTTTAGAGTGCATGGATTTGCTGGAGCTAATCCTTTTAGATCATACAATTCGATGTGCGTATCCTAAATTGGTTTCGACCTTCTTTGTCTTCCCAGAGGTACATTTTGACGACTTTTCCCCTTTCTGTGGTAGATTTGACCTCTACGCACCCCTCTTCTTTCTTTGTGCTGAGTGAGCAGTCGTAAAAAGCCCTTACAGAATGTACCTTCTAGCTTTCTCTCAATCCCATCCATCTTCGCACCATTTGGTCACCAGATGTTTTCTTTCTTTCTGGTCGCAGGTACTACCCTTCGACAGACGATACTCATTTTTAAAAACTGGAACTTGAAGAATGTAATCCTGAACAGACGAGGGCATAGTCAACAAAAATGTGCTCGTATTGTGCAATACACCTCTAACTTCTTACATCTTTCTTCAAATATAGAGGCCCAGTCCAGATCAGCCCACTGAGGCAACGAGTTGGCAGACTTAATTTGTAAAAACGTCTTATTTACAATTTTATATAATTAAATTTTTTTCATTCGTACGTTACTAAAAATATGAAAAAAATAGTCCCTAAAGGTGAAAAAAAAATTTATGTTTTTCGAAAATATGATCATGAAAGTTCTAAATAATAGAGCGTGTATTTACGTTTCATACTTATTACTACTAGATATACGAAAACGATGGAGATTAAATGTTTACTTAATGACGAAATTATTAGCTATTTCTCAATTAAAATCGAGTTCGAGAATAATACACTAAAATTGGTATTGACGGTTAAAAACCATGTCGAGAAATGATGATGGAAAATTGATAAATTAGAATTCAAAATTGCCTGCCCATCATTCCATCTTCGTCGACCTCGCCGTTCCACCGCTGTCACTAAATTTTTACTCATTTCTTCGTCCCGGAATCAAATATAAAATTATTATATTAGTTCAATGCGCGAAAATACTTTACGATACCATTTCTATTGAATCAGCGAATGTTTGAGTGACTAGCGAAGGTCGCTTCTCGCCAAGTCAACCCGGGTTCGATTCTCGATGGGACCAGAAAATTTGTAGCTTTTCACATTAATGTCCCAGTTCATATAGCTGTGACTACTGAAAAGTCAACCTTCCTCTATCAGCTCCTTCTAGTATCAATAACTAACCACTTCTACTAACCCCTCCACGTGGGCCAAGTTGTTGGTAAACCCTACTAACCAGTCCACCTACTAACAATGACCTACCACCCAACTCCTAACTCCTATCGCTCCATGTAGATAAGCTTGAATAGCACGCTACATTTCCCATTTACAAAAACATATAGCGAAGGTCCTGGAGGGAATAAGTTGACTTTACACTCTGATATATTTTGAATTATAGTATTTGTAAATGGGAAATGTAGCGTGCACTCTTATCTACATGGAGCGATAGGAGGTAGGAGGGTAGAATGGTATTAGTATAGGTGGGTCGGTTAGCTGGGTTTACCAACAACTTGGCCCACGCGGAGGTGTTCGAAGGAGCAGTTAGTGATAGTAAGAGTTAGTGATAGTAGGCGTAGCAGGTGGTGGATAGGAGGGGGATTCGCTTTTCGACTGTCACAGATATGAAAACTGGGACATTGAAGTGAAAAGCTACAAAATTTTCTGGCCCACCGGGAATTGAACCCCGAGTGACTTAGAGGCGAGCAAGCATGCTAGCTCATGAGCCATCGAAAGGGTTCTCCTGCATATTGTGAAGATACGCTCCCCTCGATCCAGTGCAAGCATGTCTTATTGTCCCAGCCACGCCGCTACCTAATTTCCTTGGTCTTCCAGAAAGGTCTGACGCTCATCCGTCAACGACGCCTCAGAATGCGGTGCCGATTGGTGGTAAAGAGTCGCCGCGAGGTTACCGCTTTGACGCTGTTGTTGCCGACGAGTCGTAAATATTTTGGCGGAATTGAAACGTCAGAAAGTCGTCACACACGCCCACTGCCGAGTTTTGTTCTGGGCGCTACAGGAGCGGGTGGCTGGTACATAGAAAAGGGCTGTTTAAGAATGAAGTAGCGTTTTCATTTTCTCCCATGAGAGCAATGATTCCATTTTAGTTAAAATACTCTTCGGTTTTACGACGTTTGCAAGGATATTTTCAACGTCTTGGCTGAACTGTTTGCGAGAAAGACAAGCTCATTTTAGTATATGGAACTAAATAAACAAAAATTTTGATAACGAATGAGATTAATATGAAGTATTGGTTAAACCAAAGCAAGTAAGTTATTTCTCAAGTTGCATGTTGGACTGAATTCACTCAATAATATTGTCTATGATCCAAATAGACAAGACGTATATTAATATTTTGACTTTTTCCTTAATTATATATAGCCTAGAATGTATAATAATCTATCTTTACTTACTCATCCGAAAATAGTTTTTATTTTCTTCATCTTATACTTCATCAAAAAATAAAAGTAGGATATTGCGATGAATTTGAGAATTATTTATAAAATATATGATCTGTTAATGTTATGTTAACATCAAAATCTCGATGGTCGTTGAATTATCATGCGGGAATAATAATTATTTTGACGAAATAATTCGTACATCAACCTTAGATTTACGTTAGTTTGGAAACTTTTTTGTAGTTTTGTCACACAATGCAATGGATATACAGTACTATATTCATTATATGTATTTTCGTCAAGAATATAGAAAAATTAATAAGGCTTGTTTCAAGTCCCTTATCTTCGGCAGAAACTATCTCAACAAAAGGAATTTTGCTGTGAATCGATGTACTTGAGGTACAAAATTGGGAAGTAATAAAATGTGTGGACATATCCTACTAGTGTGACGTAATCTCTAGTGGAAATCGAATCAAATATAAAAACATGCTAAATTATAAGGTAAATCAAATATAAAAACATGCTTCCTAAAACTCTCTTTAGTAATTGCACGCAAATAATGAAGTATTTCTCTGAAAACTCGAATTGAGGGAATAACAATCTGTTACGAATCAATGACTCAGATGTCGCGCAACTATATGTGCAAAAGTTACCCTGGAATTATAATACCAATAATCATCATACTCAACATATTATGTAGACAAGAAATATTGAAAAAATAAGTCCAACATTGAATAGACTCTCATGAATTTTCAAGAATGAAAGATTTCAATAAAATATTTATTCTTGAAAATTCCTGAAAGTCTATTCAATGTTGGACGTATTTTTTAGATATTTAGGTAAGGGTAAAAAGATTTTAAAAATAATAAAAAACAAAAAATAATAAAAATAGAAATAACATCTATATTTGGAGAGTTTATGAATAATTGGGAAAGCTGGAATGTTTGTAAAAAGGTTATTTCGTTTCCATGAAATCTGCAGATGGAACAGTGATTTCCAGTATTGTCTGTAGTTGAATGCTGACATCATTGCAAGCGGCTCTGTTTGAAACGACACTTCGTGTGATGTGAGCGATGATTTCGGTGGCTTCCTTGTGTCGGCACTTGCTACTTGGGTGGCGCTCAGCGGGTGGGTGTGCGGGAGAGGCAAGCGTTGTGCTCTTTGTCGCTACCCATTCACAATGCACACGTTGTATTTCCTCGGTCAACAATTCTTTCTCAGTCTTAACATGTCTCGACATCAATAAGTATCGTATTTACGCATCCTCTTTTTTTTTAAATGGGGAATCCAAAAATCAGAACTAATTTTGTGACGACTTCAAAATTTCGAGGATAACGTGGATTTCAATAATAGTGATTATATTATTTCCGTATAAATTTTTATTTAATAAGTGATTGAAATTACGTACATTTTTGACAATTAAAATGACCTTTGCGTCCTTTCTTCCCGCGCGCAACATCGATAGTACAAGAGCCATGCCGATGAGCTGTTCTCATCGACATAGTTTTCTTAAGATATATCATTACAATATTAATTATAGAAATATGTTATCACTGACTTAAAAATATTTCTTACAAAAGGTTTAATCTGGTGGTTTGTACCACGCGGTTTATACCTCTCACGTGCACATGAAAACTTTTTGTCTCTGTTTTGGTTTTTTTTTCTTATGAATTTACCAGAGATATACCATTATTAGAATAATTTATTATCTCTCTACAAGAAAGATTAATTGTGCCACATAAGAAGAAATTACACAACAAATGACAACACACAAAAACGAAAATAAAAATTACCTCCCTGCAATATGTAATCAAACTATGTATAAACATACTACAACAACCTATAAATAAGATAATAAAAAACAATTATGATTCTTCTTTAATTATTACCAAGATTAATTATGGATTCATCACAGTTATACAATATCGTAATAAAAAATGATGGGAAAATATTTTTTAATTTTGGTTCATTTTTTATTTTTATTTATTATCTTCTGCACCCGGTGCCTGATGACAAAGACATTAACGCGACTGATGTCTGTTGCATAATGGTAACTCCCTCTTCATTGGAATCCATTATTGCGCTTCTTAGCCTGTGTCTATGTCAGTTCCCGTCCCTGCCTCATAGATGCGGGCGCCATGTACTGTTCTAATAATATTTCATGGTCTTCCGAGCATGCATCATCTGCGTAATAATTTCTGAAAACTCAGAAATAATATGTGTTAAAAGAAAAATTTCGTACCACCATTGGCACACGCGAGGAAAGTGAGATGTGGGTGGTATCAGTGGGGGGTAGTTTGGCGGCAGACTTCACAGGTTACAGAAGCGTTTGTCGGTAGAAGTTGATACAACACGTGGTCAGAATGGAATGAAAAAAGTGGGGTTTCGCGACTGTTAGAAGTTGCTATTGTGATGTTTCCGAAGTCACAATTTGTTTTCCGTAAATGAACTTCGAACCTTCTGGAAAATATTGTTCGCTAATTAATCTTCATGATAAATGGAACCGTCTCCAACAATCAGGATATGTATATTTCTTAGATTTCATGTTTTTAATATCATTGCATTATGAGTGCAATTGAGTGTTAGTGAATCAGGAATATGAACGACCAAATTGCTTTTTGTGATATTTCTTGTAAATATAGAATATTGTAGTGTTTTATACGACCTCGTTAGTAGAATAAATTTTTCTTGCAACTATATTGAAACAGAAACTTAGCTTACCAACAAGCGCGTATAAAAAACTGCAATATTAATATTAGACAATAATACGGTCGATAATAAATTGAAATTGTTAATTACTTTTTTTTATTGCAAATGGTAGTTCTAATCCCTTTTGATACATTTTCTGACATGTTTTACTGTGTTTTTTTCCTTCTTTTTACACTCTTTTACCTGTTGTAATATTTTCCCAAGATCCTTTTTTCTCTTTCTTAAATATATTCTACCATTCCCTATAAGGAATAGTACTCAGTCTTCTGGAATATATTTCCGTGTCGTTTGGTGGCGGCGTCTTATGCACGTGACCTCGCGACGTCGCCGGCGTCGTGGCTTCGTCGCTCGGCCACCGTCGTCGATGTGTGCGTCGAGTTCTTGTGCAACGCAGTGCGTTACGTAACCCCTATGCAGCGCTGGAATCACTCGAACCTCCGACACTGCTGTACAAACTTCATTCTAATGACGCGATCCTATGGTACGAGAGTCAAGAGAGAGGTAACATTACAATGTACCGGCAATTGTCTTCAGTGGTGGATCTACGGGGGGGGGGG